>JAWNOR010000420.1:0-32904 GCA_035045885.1 Drosophila borealis | reverse complement strand
CCACGCTGTTGCAAAGGGTACACACTGCAGGTGTCTCGTTGAGAGCTAAATTTTCCTGGCTTCGTACGACCGCCATCATCCATAAATCGATTATTATTGGTCGAGGAGTCAAATACAAATTTCTCCAAAAAGGATTTAAATTTTAAGATACATACGGTAATAGGTTGCAAAAAGCAATAATGAGCGATAATTACGATAATGGGAACAGTTTTGCGGTAGAAACGAAAGGCTAAGGACGACTCGGTATTAATATAACAATATTATAACATGACATATGATAACATGGGACTTACCCTTAGGTAAATACATCGCAATTTCTAAATCTATATTTTGATATTTCTCCTTACGAAAAGCAAACCAACTATTTACTTAATCATTTTTGAGTTATCTGATCTAAGTTAAAGAGGGACGAGTCGAAATAATCCAACCCGAACAATTCTCAATTCCACTTGAACAGATTGGAAGTTATTTTACCTTACCAACTTTCTATCATCTGGTAGAGAACCGACTCGACATCAGATCAAAAGGTCCTAAGTGAATCAAAAGTGGCGATAGCATAAGATTATAGTGGAACAATATAACGGATCCACTAAATATTTCACACGACGATTTCATTCCTGGTCTGGCTCCAACAAAAAACGTCAGAATACCAGCAATTCCTAGCGAAACTAAATGTCTGCACAGAAACCAAAATTTTTTTTTTTTTTTTTGATGGTATATTGTGGTAAGGATAGGAAGGAGGATGGAAGCTATCAAGGTTTAAAATAGGATTGTCCACATTTGGTCGTGACAAATCATGTTACGAACAATGCTATCGGATCTCTCCTAAGTTACTTGTGGGCCAATTTCGGGTCTCGAGAGGAGAAGGTCCCACGTTGGGCGCCATTTTTCTTATTTTGTAACGAACACGATTGCTACGCTGGGCGAATTTCGCCTATCACTCGTGTTGTGCATTGGGTGCGTACTCCGTCTACGGGTTCCGACCGTGCTTCAATATACATAACGTTAAAACTAAACATAATCTGGTTAAAACCATACATGCGCGGGATTGCACTGCATGACTAACGTTACTTTAAATTAATGATGGTCTGAATGATTCAACCAAACATCTGCAATTACGAAAACTGACTAGGGGTACACCCGCTGACTATAACCGCGATTCAAGTAATATGTATAATTTACATAGGGTATACTTTTGATAATATTTGATTGGCTTATAACCTTTTTATTTGTTCACACAGTACTCACTATTTGGTATAATCCAACGATGTCAGCAGGCCTGTTGACGACGATGATGTGCTGTGAAATCTTAGTTGAATTATGTGAAGGTAGAAATATATTATTTTCGAAGAATAGTCAGCGACAAATCCGCGCTAGATCAGGATCGAAAGACAATATCAGTGATATAAAAAGGAAAGATATGCAATTTGGATGTTATATATACTTATGCCCTTCGAATGTACCTACGGCCAATATGCCGTTTAACAAATATAGTTAATGCTGTAAATCCGGGTGATTTCGCGCACTGGTTCGCTGTCCACCAGATCTGCGCTAACGAAGGTTCGAGAATATATGGGTCAAGCACGTGGTCACGTTGGTCTGTCTGAGCAAACGAGGCGAGGTTTGATGCTTATTTGATCCCTTAGTGGATATTGGTTATGTCCGAATACTGAAAAATGTTCTTTAGTCTAGTGCACTCTTATAGTCGAGCGCCCGAGATCGCATGAAGTCTATAATTACTCTTTTTTCCAGGGACATCGACTACGAGCTTGGATGTTGATGCATGTGGTTTATTTAGCCCACGTGTAGAACTGAACTTTTATGATTGGTACTCCAATTTAATGCGACTGCACTCGTTGGCGATAAGAAATGGAAAGAAAGACGCCACGCCGACATTGAAAGCAGGAAAGAAGCACACCTCAAAGACCCGATATTTTCATTCGCAACGGCGTCATTGTTAACATAGGTCATGGTCACTCTGGCTATGTTATTAACCTAAGCTGATCTCTGTATTTGCAAAGCTGTTATGGTGCAATGCTGCCCAGCGGAATTAATTGCGATCAGCTGTTCATGCCAATGGCATTGATTATTTGAATTTGCAAAAATAAAATTTATCACCCCACCACAAGGTATTCTACTGTGAAGTCGTATTCTTCAAGCTCTAGCCGCATGCGAGTTAATTTCGAACTGGGATTAGTCATAGAAAAAAGATATGTCAATGGTCTGTGATCCGTTTTAATAGTAAAGTGTTTGCCATAAATATATGGTCTAAAATGGGTATTTGCCCAATGAATTGCCGCTAACTCCTGTTCTGTTGTGCTCTTATTGCTTTCCCCTTTTGTAAATGAACGAGATGCATAAGCTATTGGGAGCTGAGTTCCGTCACGGTTCTGAGTTAGAACCGTTCCGCAAGCTTGTTTACTAGCATCTGTTATAATTCAAAATTCTTTGCAAAAATCAGGATATTGTAATAATGTGGGGTGCATAAGCTTTTCTTTAAGGTATTGGAATGCGTTTTGGCATTCACTTGACCATTCAAAAGGAACATTCTTTTTACATAATCTAGTTATGTGCCGTGACGTTTTATAAATCGACGATAATAATTGCAGAATGCTACAAATCGTCTCGCGCTGTCCGCATCATGAGGGACAGGATAATTTTTGATGACGTCAAAATTTCTTGTCATCTGGCAATACTCCTTTGTCAGTGCATTTGTGAGCTAAGAATGTCACTTCACGCATGAAAAATGAACATTTTTCTGGATGCAACTTTAGGTTATATTTCCTACATACATTAAAATCATCAGTTGAGTTTTTAATCATGTGTTTTTCGGAACATCCTATCACCAATAAGTCATCCATATAAAGGAATGCCTGAGAGGGTTCTAAACCCTAAAATGCTATAGTCATCATTCTCTGAAATGAATTTGGTGCTATTTTAATACCAAATGGTAATCGCGTGAAGCGATATGAGCCATTGCTCGTTAAAAAAGATGTTATATTTCTTGAATTTTCTTCAAGTTCAATTTGGCGGAAACCTGACATTAAGTCAAGGCGTGAAAAGTATTTAGCTCTGCCCAGTTGGTCTAGAATATCATCAATTCTGGGGAGCGGGAATTTATCAGAAAGTAGTTTTTTGTTGATTTGGCGATAGTCAATTACTAATCGCCATTTCTTTTCTTCCGAATTTGGTAATGATTTTTTCAGAACTAAGAAGAGTGGGCTGTTATACTCGGATACAGATGGTTCTACGATTTTGTCATTTAATAATTTCCCTACTTGTTTTTGAGATTCTTCAACGTGGCTATGCGGGCTTCTGTAGTTTTTAATATAAATGGGTTCATCATCTTTAAGTCTTAATGTTTGTTTATAAAAATTATTTGTCGCTATTGGTTCGGTTTCCAGTCCGAACACATCACTATACTTGGTGCATAATTTTGTTAGTTGACTTTTGAATTGTTCTGGAAAATTTTTTTGTTAATTTTGAAAGTACTTGTTCGCTTCTATTTTCTGGATTAGTGCTATGAATGTCGTAATCTGTTAAATTTTCATATTGGATTTTGACCAATTGTTTGAAATTAGTTGTGTTTAGAAGGCGAATGTATACATGTTTGGATGCTGCTATTGTATTTGCAACATAAATTCCATTATGTATTTCTTGATTTGGAACAAATATATAATCATTTACTGTATTAATGTCTATTTTTCGAATTACTTGGGATCTGGCTGGCAAGAGAACTGTATTGTTGCCAGCACCATATGTTATCGGAATATAAATTGGATAATTTAAATTTTAAGGTCTAATTATAAACTAGTCTTCATTTGGTTTGAAATCTAATTGACAATTGAATTTCTTTATAAAATCAATGCCTATTATTCCATCACACGGTATTGAAAAATCGGAATCTACTAAATGAAATTCGTGTGGAATAATATATTTTGTTGATTGAAGTTCTATTGAAGTTGTTCCTTGAGATTTTATTACACCTTGGCCTATGCCTTGGATGTTTATAATTTTTTCTTCTTGAATTTTGAAATTATCTGAATTTATTTTTAAAAGTGAAATATCTGCACCAGTATCTATTAGGAATGTGAGTTTATTTTCAGTTGAATGATTATAAAAAGTGACAAACGTATTAAGACTGTAATTAATGGAATGGACCTTTGCATTTACTGGTTGTTTCCTAAAGGGTTCTGAGAGTTTTCCGGCGTATTTTGCGCCATTCTCACAGTGTTACTATTATAAGCTTGGTTGGAGTTGCCTCGGCCCCTTCCTCGATTTTGGCCTCGTCTTCCTCCACGGTTATTGTAATTATTTTTGTTGTTGCTGTTACCGCCTCGGTTGTAATTGTTGTGGTTGTAACTTCTGCCACGATTATAACCTCGGCTTTCTCTATTATTGTTGTTTGCACCTCGTCGATAATACAGGACAGTGTTACTTTGACCTGTTATCTCCGTGCAGCTATTGACAAATTTGGAAACGGCATCATTCATATTTCTGAATGTGCCTGCCTGCATGATAAGTTTCACCTTACCAATTGCACAATTTTGGGTCATAGCTTTTACAGCTGTTGTAGTGCTGTATTTGTTTGCAAGTGATTGGCTTAGACCTTTACTAATATAGGCGCCTTCAAGGGCCTTTGCCAGTTTTTCCTCTTGGGTGTATTGGTAAGCCGTTTTATTTTTCTGTTGCAGATTAAGAAGCTTAGCAGATACAACTTCTACCGATTCTCCTTTTACTGCATTTGATAGTTGCTTTATAATGGCAAGAATTGTCTGCTCATTACTTATCAAATTTCTAGAGTGGCCCTTCAGTTTAGTCTTTATTATGCTTACTGCAGTTAGTTCGTGAGTGCCTTTTAAGGAATCTATTAGATTCAATGCATCCAAGAAACTTTGTAGATTTTCGGCCTTTCCATCGAACTCTGGTAAGAGTGACGAGTCTAATTTTAAAAACTACAACTGTCTGAGCCATATTTACTAATTTTATGTCTTCTATTTGGTCGTTTGTCAAGAGTGACTTATCAAACGTTACCGGCGTGTTTAATGCCGATGGTAAATAAAGCTGGAGCTTGTACTTTTCGTTTAAGTTTACCAGATTATCCCTAAGACTTTGTAAAATGTCTGAAGTTTGGACTCTGTGTAAGCTTGTGAGTTTATGCTGCCACTCCTCAATTAAACTTCTGATTTCATTGTATTCATATACTAGAATCTCAGTGTGTTTAGTTATGGTTGGTTGCAAAACTGGTGCGCTCTTATTTAGGCACTTATATGATTTGTCGAAATTCGATCTATGCAGCTTTATATTTTCAGCTATCTGGTGCCATTCCATGTGGCACTTCTTTCTTTTAATCTTTTTTATACAATCGGACCATTACTATTGTTGCTGGTCCCATAATTGGGTGTTCTTCAGTAATTATTTTGACTGAGACATATGGCAACGTATTAAGTACTAATCCCTTTTCTATCTTCTGGCAATATCTTAACGGACTTGTGTTACTGCCGTAAGTTTCTATATATTCTTGTTCGAATTCATATACTGTATTGAATGAATTCGCTGTGTAATCGCAGTACGTTTAGTGCGCGAATACGAAAATCTGGCTCATCTCTATATGTGAGCCTAATAATGGTTTCTTTATCTGTCATTGTTTAAGAAAATTTTGAATTTTAGATTTTTGTTATACATTGCGTAAATTTTGAGTCCTAGAGAAATGACAGATACAACGGCTATGATTAGCATTAGAATTGCAATGTCTTCCAAGTTTTCTCTATGATCGATTACTTTTACATTATTAATGACATTTGCGGCTGATTTTTCAACCTTGGACTCCATCGAGCCCATTTTAGTCAAAGTGTCTTATATCTTTGTATCGTAACTGAACGAACTACTACTTATAAAATCCCTATTTTCAAATTAAAATTTTTGTATATTTTCAAAGTTAAGTAATGTTCTTGTACTTATGTACAATGAGATATTTTTTCGGTTTTTAATCTTGGCAGAAGACCATTTTTTTTCGCTTAGCTTTTTTCTTTTAATATAAATCTCTATATATATAACTGTTTGTCCTGACCGACTGACTGACTGACTGATTGGTGATCAACGCACAGCCCAAACCGTAGGATAGGATGCTGAAATGTACACTGTAGTTACCTTATATAATGTAGGTGCACGTTAAGCCGGGGTTTCGGGAAATTCCACCCGCAAGTGTGGAAAAATCGCGAAAAACGTTTGTATGTAACTTTTTTGTTTACCATCCGATCGGCCTCAAACTTATTTTCAAAGATCTTTGTTCAGATTCATTTGAGGGGTGTTTCGCACTTTTAGGAAAATCGGTTCCTCCTTGGTGGAAATGGAGGTCAAAGATTTGGTGGGTGACGTTTCGCGCTCAAATTCATTTCCAGAAATCTATAAGAAAAATCATTTGATACGTGTTTCATACTTTTCGCTGAATTCAAACTTCTTCGGGGGGAATGCGATTTAAAGATTTTTTGGGCAAAGTTTTAAGTTGTGTCCGATTTGCTTCAAACTTATTTTCAAAGCTCTACATAAGAATGTAAGGAATACGTGTTTCAGCGATTCGGGAAATTCCACTCGCAACAGTGGTAAATTGGCGAAAAACGTTTGTATGAAAGTTATTTGTTTTCCGTCCGATCAGTTTCAAAATCATTTCAAATTTGTTTGAGAACATTGATTTTATAACATACGTGCCACGGGCAAGGCCGGGTTATACCCGCTAGAATTCATATATAATATAGGATCATACATAAAATTAAAAAAAAAATTATCTTTAAAATGACAAATGCGTAATGTTATATTTGTTTTCATTTACTTTTGCAAGAAAAGTTGTTGTTTGTATCGTTCATTTTGAGGTTTTATTACATATAATTATTAAATTTGATGATATATTGTTTACAAGTCGGGTTTTGTTTTGCTTGTTTGTTTTCTGCTTAAAACGCATCTTAATTGTTTCTTTTTTGTTTATATATATATATATATATATATATATATATATATATATATATATATATATATATATATATATATATATATATATATATATATATAAACAAAAAAGAAACAATTAAGATATATATATATATATATATATATATATATATATATATATAAAAATCCATTATCATTATAATCTACTTAAATAAAACAAAACCTAAGTTTTTTTTTTAATTTTTGATAATATGACAAAAATTCTACCTAGCCGGTAAAGCTATGCGACACGGCTATGCTGCTAATCGAGCGAATGTGTTTCCGCTTAATTTTTACAAAAAATTGTATTATTATATTAATATATTAAAAATATATAGCTGCATCTGGTGTCTCCTGTCTGTCGATGAGGTATATATGTCCTCCTTTTGCTTGTCCGCCGCATCAGCTGGGCGTCGCCGGATATGGCACGCTGATGCTTCCTCGTTGGCGCAAGTGGCGGTGTGCCTCTCGCGCTTGTCCCAATGGCTTGTTGCACTGGCGGTACCGGTGCTGGTCTTCGCACAGGTATTCACTTGTTGGTTTTGCTTGATGTGCAGTGTTTGCACGCGTAGTTGCAGAAGGGGCTTTTCAGCGGGCCTTCGCAATCTTGTGGACATATTTTCTTCACTTTTGGGAGGCTGACTCCGGCAATGGGTGTATCTTTATTAGTTTTTGTTTCATTTATAATAACTTTTATATTCGCTGAGTGAGTAGCGGTGTTAGGCTTTTTCAGCTTAATTATATTTTGCAGGAAGTCGATAAATATATTTGAATGAAAGAATCAGCACGTCAGTGCAGTTTTGTGGGACTGTTCTGAATGAATTTATTCGGCTTTAAAAATGTGCGCTTAGCCTATGGATAAACATATATACTTATGCTGTTATTGGTTAACAGATACAATCACGGAATGCGCTCAGTCGGAGCGTGGGATATGCAGCGAAAGCACAAGCTAGTGAGGCTAGTGAACCGCGCTGCGTATTATGCCAATACATAAAGTGGCTTACATTTAAGTACAGGGTATTCTGTAAGGGCATATACGCACTACAAAAGCTATATTTGAATATTTTATTCTGAAGTACGGTCCAATGAAGACGTTCCTTACAGACATGGGAACAGAATATAAAAACTCAACAGTTAGTGATTTGTGCAAGTGTTTAAAAATTATAAACATAACATCTACTGCACACCACCACCAGACAGTTGGAACAGTCAAAAGAAGTCATAGAACTTTTAATGAAAACATACGATCATACATATCAGTTGATAAAACTGATTGGGACGTATGGCTTCGGTTACTGTTTCAAAACGGCCCCTCTATTGCACATACTTATTATCCATACGAGCTAGTATTTAACTTACCAAAACAATTCTATAGTATAGATTGCATAGAAGCAGTTTATAATATAGATGATTACGCAAAGGAACGTAAATATAGATTAGAAGCAGCATTTAGAAGAGCTAGATTAATGATAGAAGAACATATGAAAATGAATCAGAAATTATATGATCAGAAAGTAAGAAACATAGATATATCAATGGGAGATAAAGTTTCATTAAAAAACGAATCGAACATAAATTAGATTTTAAATATTAATGGTCCGTATACTGAGAGGATAAGTTTTACCTTATTAATTGCGCAATTTTGCGTCATGGCCTTTACAGCTAATGTCAAGCTGTATTTGTTAGCTAGTTCCGGGTTTAAGCCATCGCTGATATAAGCTTTTTCGAAAGAATGGGTCCATTTTTCTACCTATTGGGTGAACTGATTTTTCGTTTTGCAACTTTTTTGAGGGTTAAGGAGTTTTGCAGTTATAACTTCGACAGATTCTCCTTTTACAGTTTTGGATAATTGATTAATAATGGCAAGAATTTTCCGCTCATTACTTATAAAATTTCTAGCGTCGCCTTTAAGTTTTGTCTTGATAATGCTTACTGCAGTTAGATTATGAGTGCCTTTTAAGGAATCTATTAGATTCAATGCATCCAAGAACCTTTGTAGGCCTTTCCATCGAACTCATGTAAGAGTGACTAGGCTTATGTTAAACAATTTTTAAAAACTGTCTGATCCATGTTTACTACTTTATTTCTTCAACTTGTGCGTTTTCGGCTGATGTTCAAGAGTAACTTTTCAAATGTTACCGGTGTTTTTAATTTTAAGATGTGTTTCGTTTAAGTTTACCAGATTATCTCTTAGACGTTGTAAAGTGTCTGAAGCTTACACTCTTTGTAAGCTTGTGAGTTTATGCTGCCACTCATCAATTAAACTCCTGATTTCATTGTATTCATATACAAGGATCTCAGTGTGTTTAGTTATGGTTGGTTGCAAAACTGGCGCGCTCTTATTTATGCACTAATATGATTTATCAAAATTTGATCTATACAGCTTTATTTTTTTGACTATCTGATGCCATTCCATATAGCACCTTACTTTTATTTGTATTTATGTAATCGGAACATTATTGTTGTTGCTGGTTCCAAAATTGGGTGTTCTTCAGTAATTATTTTGACTGAGACATATGGCATCGTACTTAGTACTATTCCCTTTTCTATTTTCTGGCAGTGTACTAACGGGCTTGTGTTAGTGCCGTAAGTTCTATATATTCTTGTTCGAATTCATAGACTGTAATGAATTCGGTATGTAATCGCAGTACATTTACTGCGCGAATACGAAAATCTGGTTCATCTCTATATGTGAGCCTAATAAGTGTTTCTATAACTTTCATATTTATATTATTTTTATTTTGTTTTGTTTACTTTGTGTTTATATACTAGTGTTCGTGCTTCATTAAATGATTTTACTAGTATTGTGGCGTGTTTCTATCCTATTTTGACTTATACCTTGGATCAATCTTACGATTTGTTAATCTATTTAGTAAAGCCAATTCGGTCAAAATACATTGTATATTATTAACAATGGATATATATATTGACATATGTACCACACCTAAAACATATACTACACTTGCACATACACTCATATAGCATATAACATATGTCCAGAGCCCTCAATTCCCACCCCTTATACATAATCCTTAGCAACTAAGCACACCACTTAAATATTGTAATACGATACAGATCAATTGAAATTTGCTACAATAAACCTTAGAGGACCAAAATTATACTTCTTGGTGACAATAACCATTCTGGCGTGGGACCGATCATAAAATCACTATACATAAATATCCGCCACTATCGTTATTCCCATCAAATTCCTAAATTGCCAACGCAGCGCAAATTCAAGCTCTTAGAATATTCTAAAATACCCTTATAGAAAGTAAATAAAGAAGAGCATTGCTAAAAAAGATCATGATCATGATCATGATCATGAAAGCTCAGCCGAAATTTATTAAATTAAATTTATTAAATTTATTTATTAATCAAGTTGAATATATTTGTTGACACCGAGACTCGTGCCGGGTCGTGTATTTGGCAAGGATTTCTAGCGTCGAAAGAAACAACTATTTATTTTGGTTTCGTTGTACTCCGTACAATACGATTCAATTTGATCCGTCCGATGAGATACGATATGATATGATTCGATACGGTACGATACGGTGAAATCATTATTATCTTTTCATTATTTAACAACCTATATTTTACATTATTATGAGACTTACATTCGTTCTCCGCGCGCGCTTCTGTTCTCTTTCACTTCTGCTCAGCTATTTTCACTTCGCCCAGTAACATTCCCCCACCCCGTAATTCACCAACGCCCGTGCAGTGCGTTAACAACTTAAATGTCAAGCTTAGGTAGCTTGACGGCGGGGTGAGTAATAATTCCATCGGCGGTTCACACCACGGCGCTTCGGACCTGGCCATCCTTTGAACGGTGTGTAGGCAGATACTCGCTCGACCATCTCTACCAAAATTGGTCAGCCAATTGACTGGTGACTCTAAACCCTCGTGCCAAGCTAGCTTCCTCTTGCTCCCGTAATCCTCTCTCACGCAATCCGCTTGCGGGAATCGGACCCAGATGACTCCAAGGGAACATTAGTGAGCGGCCTTGAGTTGAGCACACTTTCTACGTCAGCCAATGCTGCTCGTAGCAGCTCCTCTCGTAATCCAGAGTGCGGGAGAATCTCTGACAGTATTGACTTTGTAGAGCGCACCATTCGTTCCCACGATCCTCTCATGGGGGTGATCCTGGCGGGATAAAGTTGAACTCGAGTTCTGGGTAATGTCGCTCTTTTAATATTCTGCTAGCGCCTCTGAAATTTGTGCCATTTTCCGACAGCATGCGGTGGGGGCAGCCGCGTTTGGCCACGAACGACTTCAGAACGCATAAGTATGAGTCAGTTGAGAGCGACGAAGCTATATCTTGGTGAACGGCGCGCACCATGAGGCATGTAAATAACCCGCACCAGCGCTTCTCGCGACGCCGTCCAACGACAATGTCGTAGGGACCAAAGTAATCCACTTCAGTATATGTGAATGGTGGAGTATAGGGCGATAATCGCTTGATTGGAAGGTCGCCCATCTCTGGTGACTTTGGGCGGGCGCGTCGTATGCGGCACGCTGGGCAGGTATTGGAAACTTCTCTTACCAAAGCTCGTAAGCCACAAATCCAGTACCGCTGACGCAGTTCATTTACGACGATTTCGTTGTGCAGGTGATGATATCTGCGGTGATAAAACTCAACCAGCAGACACGTCAATCGATGTCGTCTTGGCAGAATTATCGGACGTTATACGTTTTTCAACTCCTCCTATATTGTCTATCCGTCCCTTAATACGTAGAATTCCCGAGTTATCTATATAAGGGGAGCACTTAAACAGCAGGCTTTTGCGATCGGTTAAGCGGCGCCCCGATTTTAAGCAGGCAATCTCACTATAAAACTCCTCTTCTTGGCATATCCGGATAAAATCCATTTCTTTGCTTCGTTTAAGGAGCAGCGTCTTCTGCAGATCCAGTCCCCCGTCCAATCTGACCTTCTTAGTAATAATCCGTAGGAATTCCAGTACGCATAGCTGTAAGGCTCTCAATATTTCTAGCTTGCTAAAAAGCTGCAGATCCGGCTGGATAAATCTCCAGGACGACGTGTGATTGGGTGGTTCTTCAGCATGGTACAACATGTTTATTGCAGGGCATATTTCCGTGTGTGGCGACTGCGATTCTCCTAGATACAAAAATGGTGGAACCACATGGTTGAGCTATGAATTTCAGGCGCTTTAGTCCATTTGGACCCATCGTCTGCCACGTTTTGAGCCGATCGGACCCAACGCCAGCTGTTCACATCTGATTCTTCTAAAATCTCTCCGATCCGAAGCGGTACGCATTGCTGGAACTTTCGAGCATCGGAACGTATCCAGTGGAGCACATCCTTTGAATCTGTCCAGAATGTTTGTCTAAGTATGCGTACCGACATTTCTTTTTGGATACATTTGGCCAGTCTCAGACCTAAGACCGCGGCCATCAGTTCAAGGGTGCTACTGTCGTTTTCGAGGCGGCCAAACTGCAAAGTACTTGGCCATCAATCTCAGCCCGCAAAAATATAACTGCGGCGCATTCATACTGGCGTCTACGAATGTATGCATCTGCACAGCCTAGGTTCGGCTCACCCACTTCATACACCGGGGAATGCGGACGGCATTCAACTTTGTAACTAGATCAAGCCAGTGTTGCCAATTGGCTTCGTCCTCGTTGGTGAGGTCGTCATCCCATTCGATGTTGGATCGCCATATGTTCTGAAAAGAAAAGAATCCTAGCAGCCAGAGCGGGTCGAAAAACATGTCTTTTAGTTGGACGCTCTTTAGATGCCTGCGCAAGCAAGTAAGGCTTCACCACAAACGTCAACAGATCTTGTCCTGGTAGCCACCACGGGCCCAAGATCTTCTCTTGCGCTTCATCCTGGGCTCTGATACGCTTGTCCTATTCCTTACAGTCATTTTCCAGCGCCTGTATAACTTGCTTCGAATTTGATTTCCAGCGGCACATCTCGAAACCGCCACCAGCATGAATCCTTTTTACAGACTCAGCTAATTGTATCATTTGGGATTCTGCATCCACCGACTGCAGCCGGTCGTCGACAAATGTGTTTTTGCAAATCGCCTTTACGGCATCCGGATGCTCCGCTGCAAACCGCTCGGCATTGCGATTCTTGACGTAATTTGCTAGGGCTGGCGAACAGGATGCTCCGAACGTCATGACTTTCGGGGAAGCGTGACGAATCTCCATCACGCCAGAGAAACTTCTGTGGCGCTTGGTCTTCTCGGCGCACATTGTCCTGATAAAACATTTCCCTTATGTCGCCGGATACGGCGATAGGACGTTCTCTGAAGCGTATTAGCACGCCCATCAAAGATGCTAGTGTATCTGAACCTTTCAGCAAACAATCCTTCAGTGACAGGCGCGTCTTTTTCTTGTTCAGATTGGTGACTGTAAAGATAGGAAGAAACCACGATGTCGTGTTAGCTACTAATTAACTATCCTTCAGCCGGCGGATATATCTTCTGTTTGTAGTCGTGCATCGTGTTCATCACGAACTCTTTCAGTGGTGGGTCTTTTGACATCTTTGTCTCTAAACAGCAGCCATCTAATAAGAGTCTGGCAGATGCATGCGATCAAACCTCCATAACAGGCCGGTCTGCCAGCGCCTTTCGTCTTCCAGATAGGTTGTTGTTGCCTCTATAATCTGCATTGAGCGTTCTTCCTCTTTGGATCTCAGCGGTTGTGAAGAAACGCTCACACCTAGAGACTCCAGTGAAAAATAGTTCTTCAGAGCTTCATCCATCCTACGCGCCGCACTGCACTGGCAAATATGTAAGAAATAGATAAGTGCTTCCGAGACTTGAGCAACTGTGGTCCGATACTTTGCTCTGGTAAGTCCAAGTTCGCTATAGTTCGCCTTTTTTAACGTGGTTGGAACATATCGAAACAGTGCCTTACTTGGGGAGCTGCCGTGAAACATAACGGCAGACTTCCCTGCCTTAATCTGATAGACGGTGGTTATCGGTGCACTTCGAACATGAAACCCTCTCCTATTCCTGTTGAGAACGTTGTTGCTGAGGGGCTCTCAGGGCTGCCTACCGTGCACAAAAATTCGCTCTCTTGCGGTTTTCGTGGAGCTCTTCTTTTTATTGTCAGTCCGTGGTGTCTCGTAGGGCGTGACTATATTGGCGCACATTGCCACATTAAACCGCCAGTTATCAAAGGTGGCCAAACTGCTACCATCATTTGGACATTCGATGCCGGCCCCAGTCCAATTTCTTATTGCTGGGCAAGCTCGTTTAGCAGCGCGGGATAAGTTAAAATATTCGTGCATACCAATGGCCGCTTCGTTGCGCAATAGTTTTGGACAGCTAAGGCCAGTCGGATAACGGTGTTCAAGTTGTCCGATTTTTTTGCTGGTTCCTCTCGTTGCTTTTGCTGCAGCGCATCATATTCTATTTCAGAGCGGCCATACAACATTCGCAATGTGCCTATAGCATACGGCACTGTAGCTGGGATCATAAGTTTTCCACAACCGGCATCCAGGGCTTGCCCTCTGAGGCACTTCTGAAGCCTGATAAGATTTTCCTCGCTCTGAATCCACATCTCCCTGTGGATTGCTCATAATTGCTGATAAAGATCAACCATTCCTCTGGTTTGACTGTAAAAACTGGTCAATCTTTGCTGATGACATGTCGCGCACTGATTTGCGCAGATGTCAGCGATCCAATCCACGGCGTCGCGTTATTACAATGCACATTGTCGAATTGTTGCCGTACACCGGCGACTTTATCATGTACTCCAGCAGGAACAGGCGATCCGTTATCCTGTCCCGTTGACCATGCCGTTACAAGCGTTGCAGTTCCACCGGGTTGAATACTGGTTGTCGTCCTTTTCGCACTTGCATTTTGCTCATCGCTTTGAGGTTATGGTAGCTATGTGTGAGTCTAACTCGCGTACCACGTGTCTCTCTATAGGCAGCTGAGCTTGGGACTTTGCAAGTCGCTTGCTTCGCAGAAATCTCCGCCGAGCAGAGAATCCCTCAGTCACTCTCTACTGCAGAGAATATTTCAGAATGTTGGCACCGAGACTCGTGCCGGAGCGCGTGTTTGGCAAGGATTTCTAGCGTCGAAAGAAACAACTATTTCTTTGGGTTCGTTGTACTCCGATTCGATTCAATTCGATTCGTACGATGCGATACGATATGATACGATTCGATACGACACGATACGCTGAAATCTTTATTATCTTTTCATTATTTAACAACCTATATATTACATTTTTATGAGACTTACATTCGCTTCTGTTCTCTTTCACTTCTGCTCAGCTGCAAGCACAAAACGAAAATGAACCTCGTCGGAAAGGCAGATTGTGTAGCTGCGTGCGATCGACTTTGTATGTACAATCTAATTCTAACGGTGCGCTTCCAGTGTATGAAGCGAGACCCAGTAGGACTTAGTGACAACAGCTATTTTCACTTCGCCCCGTAGTAATATTATTCCTGTAAGTTACGCTTAAGTTACGCACCGTTTATAAAATTATAGTTTTTTTAACAACGCGTTTTGACTTATTCAATTGGCGCAGCCGGTAGGATACGCGAATGTAATAAGTCTTTTAAAGGACAATCGCAGTCCCAAGTCTTAAAAACGCTAATCGTAGCCGACAATAGCGATCGACGCGAATGATTATCGGAAAAAGTATCCGCATAAGGACACACGCGTACTTGCCGCGAGTGCCGTTGACAGCTACATGATTAGTATATACCATGTCAACCAATAACCCGGCAACACAATTTCATTGTGATAAACTAGTAATTCATTCTGGTATTGATCCTTTGGACAATCGGAATTACTAGGTAGTGAATCTGCTTCACTAATATAAAAGTGAGTGTGTCCGGGGAGTTGCAAATACTTTGATCCCTATAAAAGGCACTCACTGGTTAGCGCACGAATAACGCCAAACCAAATAAACAGACACCACAAAGACGACAAAACAAAAAGTGAAGTGAATTAAGATGGCACAGCCAACGAGGTCAATACTCCAGTTGAGTGAGTTGCATCTAAACGAAGCACTAAGCCAGATTAGGTAAGTGCCAACGAGAGACGCGCGTCAACATAGCGTCCTATTTGGCGCTATTGAAATGCAAATCGGAAGAGATGCCCAGAGAGTAACACAGCTATCCGCTGCCAAATCCTAGACAGAGTTGAGGTCAGCACTCTTTTCGAAATTCTAGACGTAGACACCCTGCGAAAAGCTCCTTAGGCGTATCTACAATACCCCCTCCACTGGAAGTATTCGTAAGTTCGTAGAAGAAGTAGAATACAAATATTATATTATATATTTTAAGTGAATTTTAGGATATAACCAAATGAATACTATGCTTTACAAAAACGCATTAAACAACACAGTCAATGGCGTTATAATGAGAAAATTGCCTGACAGACTATTTATGACCCTAGCTCTTCACGAAATAACCACAGTTTATAAGCTCAAACAAGTAGCGCAACGAGAAAGCGTCTACGATGTAGTATTGCCCGATAAAATAAAAAATCAAAACAATCAAAACGGTCCAACTCTAACCAAAATCAGTAATAACGACTTCCGTGAGATGGGAAAATCAAAATTTATGGCTACATGCCTAAAACACAAAACTATAGTAACAACACGCAGACACCAAAATCCCAAGTCGATTGTAGTCCGCAAATAAATCAAGAATTTAAGCAGAATTTGAGCAAAGGCAGGGCTGAAAATCCCATGAACTACAAAAACTAACAAAGCTATTCAGCAGCCCCTAATCCACCAGTTAAGAGGCAACGCGAAAGCGCTAGCGGCAGATGGTAATGGAAACTAGTGAAAATTGTCATCAAACTGCCTCGGATTCAGAAACAGACCCAGAAGAACCAACCGATATAAAAAACTAACCATGAACAACAAAGTTGTAAAACGCATAATAGATAAGATTTTAATTTTCTTAATTTAATGAAAGAAAATTTTCTAAAATTCACCATAAAAAATTGCCAATTAGAAGTTCATACCATTTTTTAGAAAATTATGATTTGCTACTAGGACGAGAATTCCTAGAGAAATCGAATTGCCAGCAGAAGAATCAGATCCAGAATATCTTGTTCCGCCCCCATCCGATGACGAACAATTTGTGTTCGCCATCAATAATGAGCTTTCGGAACTCAACGAATTTCGCCTAGACCACCTAAACGATGAAGAGAAAAGCAAATTAATCGAAAGTCTTACATGAGTTTGGTGACATTCAGTACCGAGAAGGTGAAAATTTGACTTTCACAAGTATTCATCCGTCATCCAAACCAAACATGAACACCCGGTTTACAGAAAACCATACAAATATGCCCAAACATTCGACCAATCGAAACAGATCAAAGATATGATCAAACAAGGAATAATTCGCAAGTCGAAATCCCTTTACTGTTCGTCTATTTGGATCATACCCAAAAAGAGGGATGCATCCGGCAAACAAAAATTTAGGATAGTCATTGACTATCGAAACGTTAATGAAGTCACAATAGATGACAAATACCCTATACCAACAATGGATGGTATACTCGACAAACTTGGTAAATGTCAGTATTTTACTACCATTGACCTGGGGAAAAGTTTTCACCAGATCCAAATAGATGAAAACCTGATTCCTAAGACAGCGTTTTAAGCGAAAAAAGGATATAATGAGTACACTCGAATGCCGGTTGGTTTAAAAAATGCACCTGCAACGTTTCAATACTGCAAGAACAATCTCTTTGAAGATTTTATCTACAAGGATTGTCTTGTCTATATGGACGACAAAATTGTATACTCCACTTCATTGAAAGAACATATGTTGTCATTGAGGAGGGTATTCACAATACTAAGGGAGGCCACCCTAGACATTTATTCCAAATATGCTGCATTAATAGAAATTAATAGCAGAGACTGGCTCGAAACACCTCTAGTAATATCAAAATGAACAATAAAGCAGAAAATAGCGTGAAAGAAAACGAATTAAATCGAATTAAACGAATTAATTCTTGAGAAGTGCTAACCATTGGTCGCCTACGTTCATTTGACTTAAATGATTTATTGTTTCTATACCTGTGTTGACTGCTTCTATTACTCGATTTAATTCGTTTTCTTTCACGCTATTTTCATCATCATACTGTTAGCAATAGCAATTTAAATGAAACCGATAATATTGTAATAAGCGATAATCCAACATTATACCCGAAAATGTCCGCCTGATGACAGGCTAGTTTCTTAGGGATCGGGAAGTGGTATATATACCACACCCCAAAATATACTGTAAGTACACATACGCTAATTTATCCTTATACAGCATAAATAAGATATGTATACCCCTAGGGTGTCTCTTGTGTTACATATATATATATACATAAGTCCTAGCAACTAAGCGCACCACATATGTAACACAAGAGACACCCCAGTTTGTAACAATAAGCCCTAGAGCCCCAAAATCATAAATTCTTGGTGATGTTCTCAAAAAGCTTTGAAAATGATTTTGCAACTGATCGGATGGTCAACACAAAACTTTCATACAAACTATTTCCGCCAATTTACCACTGTTGCGGGTGGGATTTTCCAAATCGCTGAAACACTTATGCATTAAGTTCTGTAGTTCTGTAGTTCTATGTAGAGCGTTGAAAATAAGTTTGCAGCAAATCGGACAAAACTGACAGCTTCACTCAAAAAATCTTTGAATAGCATTTCTAGCGAAGAAGTTTAAATTCTGCGAAAAGTGAAAAACACGTCTCAATAGAATTTTCATTTGAATTTTTGGAAATTAATTTGAAGGCGAACCGTCACCCACCAAATTTTTGACGTGGTGGATTTTCAAAAAACGAATTTTAAACGAATTGAACAATGCTCTTTGAAACCCCGTCTTAACGTGCACCTACATCACATAATATAACTGCAGTCAGTCAGTCAGGACAAAACAGTTTCATATATAGAGTTGAGCATTCATATTGTATCTTATATTAATTAATAAATTAAAAATGTGTAAAATAATATGTTTGATTTATAATATATACTCACAAAGCAAATATTCAAGATTGTTTATTCGGTGAGCTGTGTAATTACTCCAGCTGTTACTTTGAGAACAAATACAAAGTGTTTGTTGTGGCCAAAGCTATAAGCTTTGTATATTTTGGTTACTCAGCTTAGTGCACGCGTAAATGAGATGCTTTTACCCGCCTATATTCATATTTATGTATTAATTAAAATCAGTCGTATGCCCGTGTGTGTGCCAGTGTAATGTAAGATAATTAAATTAACAATTTTGAATATTTGTTTATGTTACGCCTGAACTTGTAAATTTTAATTTTAATGATTAACGTAAGAATGTGTTACAACTTTCTTTTTGCGATTAATATTATTATTTTTTTTACCTAATTTGTACTTGTACAATATTATCACTATTCAATTTTCAAAAGGATTAACTATCTCACTAGGACAAATTACAACTTATATGGCATCTTTTATTCGGCACCCGATATTCTCGAGGTTCTGTTGAGGTTAAGGTTTTAGCCAACAAAAAAAGCTAGAAGGGACACGGACCCAAAAAATTGGCCACGCACACCGAGATTTCGCCCCTCTGCTCGTATAATTCGGCGATATCGAGATGGACGATCGATTCCGGGTTGATTTTCGTGTTTCCGGTCGAGGGCTCGCTCGCTTGCAAAGTCGCACATTCACTTAACGGGCAAACACTTACGTGTGCAAATGTGGGTGTGTGCACAAGCGTTTTACTTGTCGGGTATGTCGACTTCACTTTCATCAACCCCTTCGGCTTGCACGGTGACTTCGCTGTCAAGACGTCGCACCACAGCACGCTGGTGAGTTGGAGTTGGCTGCGATATATTTTTAATAAATCCCCCACACGTGCGTACTATGTGCTGCAACTGGACAATGTTCTGAATTGATATATGTAATATCTCGTGCTGAATATCAGGTAAGAAATTGGCTCGTAGGACCTCTAGTATACCCTGCTCATTCATAGGTTGAATTAACCTATCTTCGAGTGCTACTATCACCTCATAAAAAAGATAAAATAAATAATTTGGCTTTTGTTTCCTTGGTGAAAGAGCTGTACTTATCTCCAGGTCTGTCTACCAGCTGTGTACTCTGTCTACCCTCTTTAAATAGAGCTTTTGCAGCTGCACACAAATCTGGCCAACGTACTACCGGCACACTTTTCTAGTATCGCCAATACCACTCACTAGCACTTACCTCAATCAAGTTACATGCATAACGCGATAGCAACTCAATATTGCCATCTAAGGTCTGCCTCGTAAGTGTTTCCAAACGGTATACAAATTCGTCAATCACATAGACGTGTGATCTGAGTAACGCAGCTTCAAATTAGCGATAATTTTGGTAAGTTTATATTGACGCAACCCATAATTTTGCTGCGATCCAAAGGGAGAAAGCCCTTCCATTTGAGGCGCACTTTGATTTGGCAAAGCTCCAAAACCCCGCGGAGTTGATACCCCAAACCACTTGACAAATGTCCGATGAGGCGGATTGGCTAAGGATAGTCTGGGAAAGGTTCGCGCTACTTCCGAATTGACAATTGAAGACAGCAAAGCAATTCGCTGAAAACCTCTTTCCATTACCTAAGACAAAATATGTGTTTGCTGAGCTAAGACAGTGGATACTGCTCTACTCTAGGAGGCTGTGACTAAGGTTCCAATAACCCTTGCAACCTGATTAGTTCTAGATTGGGCGCTTGTACTTGGTCTTGGATTGTCTACAGCTTGCGACCTAATTTCGGGTCCCTGACTAGGCATTGAAGTCTTGTTAGAATGTGCAGCAATTCTTCGGCAAAATTCAACACAGTCGGTAATATACTGTCATTCTTTTTGTGAATCGATGAATGCCATTATTAATGAGAGATAGACTATCAGAAGAATTAAACCTGGCCATGCTAACTTGCATGAAATTTTGCAGCGGTAGCATTTTCAAGCAAAGTCTTTGAACTTTAAGAATGTTTATCGTACCATTTAGGGTGCTTTGTTCTGCAGCAAGGCGTGGCTCTTTTGTGCACTTTCCTTGTTCCTGATAGAACTATTAACACTAATGTAATAACACGAGCAAATTACTATGCATATGAATTAATTGACTATTCCACGGCAATTCAACCATGTAGAAGCTGATATAGTTCTAGGATGTCTTACAGCATCATATAGGTTACAGGTTAATACTGGTCATTAAATATATTTAGAATCTAAAATGAATCAACAGTACTAATCTTGCAACCTATGACAGGGGAAATATGGGGGAGGGAATTGAACCGATTACTTTTTTAAGTCACTTGGTGTTACTGACTTGTTGAGAAAATGTTATAAATGAGGGCCAAGTGAATTAGCTATAATTGCCCTTATATATCTTCCTTAATCTCGGTCGGACACAAGCTGAAGAATAACGTCAAGGAGCGGACGGGCGGTTAACCAAGTAAGCGTACGCATGCCATCGGAATGCGGGTGGGTCAGTACATCCGCTGATTAATTTGCTCTCAAAGTTATAAATCTACTTCATAAATGTCGCGCACTGAATGAGGAACCCATTATACATAAGCCCTACCTAAATATTGTAATACGATACACACCAATTGGAATTTGTAGCAATAAACCTTAGAGGCCCAAAATAATAAATTCTTGGTGACAATAACAATTATGGCGTGGGACTGATCATAAAACCACTAGACATAAACATTCGCCACAATCGTTATTCCCACCAAATGCCCAAATTGCCAACGCAGCACATATCCAGGCCTTTAGAATATTTACTATTATCATTACCTTGAAAGCTCAACCGTTTGAGTTTATCCGACGCATCCAAACCGTCAATTTGAATATATTATTCCTGTAAATTCCACTTAAGTTACGCACCGTTTATAAAATTTTATTTTTTTTAACAACGCGTTTTGACTTATTCAATTGGCGCAGCCGGTAGGATACTCGAATGTTATAAGGCTATTAAAAGAACAATCGCAGTTCCAAGTCTTAAAAACGCTAAACGTAGCCGACAATAGCGATAAAGCGCGAGTAGGGCAATCATTCAAAAACGAATCCGCATAAGGACACACGTGAACATGCCGCGAGTGCCATTGACCGCTGGATTATTATATCCTAGGTCAACCAATAACCCGACAACGCAATTTCATTGCGATAAACTAGTAATTCATTCTGGTATTGATCCTTTAGACAATCGGAATTACTAGGTAGTGAATCTGCTTCACTAATATAAAAGTGAGTGTGTCCGTGGAGTTGCAAATACTTTGATCCCAAATACTTTAACGCCAAACCAAATAAACAGACACCACAAAGACAACAAAACAAAAAGTGAAGTGAATTAAGATGGCACAGCCAACAAAGTCAATACTCCAGTTGAGTGAGTTGCATCTAAATGAAGCACTAAGCCAGATTAGGTAAGTGCCAACGAGAGACGCGCGTCAACATAGCGTCCTATTTGGCGCTATTGAAATGCAAATCGGAAGAGATGCCCAGAGAGTAACACAGCTATCCGCTGCCAAATCCTAGACAGAGTTGAGGTGAGCACTCATTTCGGAATTCAAGACGTAGACACCCTGCGAAAAGCTCCTTAGGCGTATCTACAATACCCCCTCCAGTGGAAGTATTCGTAAGCTCGTAGAAGAAGTAGAATACAAATATTATATTATATATTTTAAGTGAATTTTAGGATATAACCAAATGAATACTATGCTTTACAAAAACGCATTAAACAACACAGTCAAAGGCGTTATAATGAGAAAATTGCCTGACAGACTATTCATGACCCTAGCTCTTCACGAAATAACCACAGTTTATAAGCTCAAACAAGTAGCGCAACGAGAAGGCGTCTACGATGTAGTATTGCCCGATAAAATAAAAAATCAAAACAATCAAAACGGTCCAACTCTAACCAAAATCGGAGTAATAACGACTTCCGTGAGATTGGGAAAAATCAAAATTATGGCTACATGCCTAAAACACAAAACTATAGTAACAACACGCAGACACCAAAATCCCAAGTCGATTGTAGTCCGCAAATAAATCAAGAATTTAAGCAGAATTTGAGCAAAGGCAGGGCTGAAAATCCCATGAACTACAAAAACTAACAAAGCTATTCAGCAGCCCCTAATCCACCAGTTAAGAGGCAACGCGAAAGCGCTAGCGGCAGATGGTAATGGAAACTAGTGAAAATTGTCATCAAACTGCCTCGGATTCAGAAACAGACCCAGAAGAACCAACCGATATAAAAAACTAACCATGAACAACAAAGTTCTAAAAAGCATAATAGATAAGATTTTAATTTTCTTAATTTAATGATAGAAAATTTTCTAAAATTCACCATTAAAAATTGCCAATTAGAAGTTCATACCTTTTTTTAGAAAATTATGATTTGCTACTAGGACGAGAATTCCTAGAGAAATTAAATTGCCAGCAGAAGAACCAGATTCATAATATCTTGTTCCGCCCCCATCCGATGACGAACAATTTGTGTTCGCCATCAATAATGAGCTTTCGGAACTCAACGAATTTCGCCTAGACCACCTAAACGATGAAGAGAAAGGCAAATTAACGAAAGTCTTACATGAGTTTGGTGACATTCAGTACCGAGAAGGTGAAAATTTGACTTTCACAAGTATTGTTAAACACGTCATCCAAACCAAACATGAACACCCGGTTTACAAAAAACCATACAAATATGCCCAAACATTCGACCAAGAAGTCGATATGATCAAACAAGGAATAATTCGCAAGTCGAAATCCCTTTACTGTTCGCCTATTTGGATCATACCCAAAAAGATGGATGCATCCGGCAAACAAAAATTTAGGATAGTCATTGACTATCGAAGCGTTAATGAAGTCACAATAGATGACAAATACCCTATACCAACAATGGATGGTATACTCGACAAACTTGGTAAATGTCAATATTTTACGACCATTGACCTGGGGAAATGTTTTCACCAGATCCAAATATTTGAAAACCTAATTCCTAAGACAGCATTTTAAACGAAAAAAGGATATTATGAGTACACTCGAATGCCGGTTGGTTTAAAAAATGCACCTGCAACGTTTCAATACTGCATGAACAATCTCCTTGAAGATTTTATCTACAAGGATTGTCTTGTCTATATGGACGACATAATTGTATACTCCACTTCATTGGAGGAACATATGTTGTCATTGAGGAGGGTATTCACAAAACTAAGGGAGGCCACCCTAAAACTACAATTAGATAAATGTGAATTCATGAAAAGACAAACTGCATTCTTAGGCCTTATAATCAAAACGGAAGGTATAAAACCTAACACAGCCAAAATTGAGCCGATACAAAAATTCCCTATACCTAAAAGAGCGAAAGGAATTAAATCATTTTTATGACTTTGCGTTTTCTACCGAAAGTTCATCCCAAATTTATCAAAAATGGCAAAGCCAACGACATCAAAATTGAAGAAAGGTGCAGTCATAAAAACAAAAGATAAACAGTACATTGAAGCATTTGAAAATCTCTATATATATAACTGGTTGTCCTGACTGACTGACTGACTGACTAATTGGTGATCAACGCACAGCCCAAACCGTAAGAGCTAGGAAGCTGAAATTTTCACTGTAGCTACCTTATGTGATGTAGGTGCACGTTAAGATGGGGTTTCGGGAAAAACCACCCGCAAGTGTGGAAAAATCGCGAAAAACGTTTGTATGTAACTTTTTTGGTTTACCATCCGATCAGCCTCAAACTTATTTTCAAAGATCTTTGTTCAAATTCATTTGAGGGGTGTTTTACACTTTTTGAAAAATCCGTTCCGGAAACGGAGGTCCGATTTGCTTCAAACTTATTTTCAAAGCTCTACATAAGAATGTTATAAATACGGGTTTCAGCGATTTGGGAAATTCCACTCGCAACAGTGGTAAATTGGCGGAAAACGGTTGTATGAAAGTTTTCTGTTCACCATCCGATCGCCCCACTCTTATTTTCAAAGATCTTTGTTCAAATTCATTTGAGGGGTGTTTTACACTTTTTTGAAAAATCCGTTCCTCCTTGGTGGAAACGGAGGTCAAAGATTTGGTGGGTTACGTTTCGCGCTCAAATTCATTTCCAGAGATCTATAAGAAAAATCATTTGATACGTGTTTCATACTTTTCGCAGAAATCAAACTTCTTCGGGGGGAATGCGATTTAAAGATTTTTTGGGCGAAGTTTTAAGTTGTGTCCGATTTGCTTTAAAGTTATTTTCAAAGCTCTACATAAGAACTTAATAAATACGTATTTCAGCGATTTGGAAAATTCCACCCGCAACAGTGATAAATTGGCGGAAAACGTTTGTATGTAACTTTTTTGTTTACCATCCGATCGCCCCACACTTATTTTCAAAGATCTTTGTTCAAATTCATTTGAGGGGTGTTTCACACTTTTCGAAAAATCCATTCCTCCTTGGTGGAAATGGAGGTAAAAAATTTAGTGACGTTTCGCGCTCAAATTCGTTTCCAAAGATCTATAAGAAAAATCTTTTCAGACGTGTTTCACACTTTTTGCAGACTCCAAACTTTTTCGGGTGGAATGCGGCTCAAAGATTTTTTGTACGATGTTTTAAGTTGTGTCCGATTTGCTTCAAACTTATTTTCAAAGCTCTACATAAGAATGTAATAAATACGTGTTTCAGCGATTTGGGAAATTCCACTCGCAACAGTGGTAAATTGGCGGTAAACGTTTGTATGAAAGTTGTTTGTTTACCGTCCGATCAGTTTCAAAATTTGAAATTTGTTTAAGAACATTGATTTTATAACATACGTGCCACGGGCAAGGCCGGGGTATACCCGCTGGTATAATATAAAACAATATAAAAATAACTTTTATCTATTGTCTGGGCCACTAAATATCTTAGGTCCTACCTTTTTGGAAGAAAGTTCGAGATCGTCAGTGATTACAAACCCCTAGTTTGCTTGAGTAATATAAAAGAACCCAATATGAAGCTACAAAGATGGAAAATCAAGCTAAATGAGTTTGATTACCATATTAAATATGTTCCAGGTTAAGAGAGTCACGTAGCAGATGCTTTATCGCGAATCAAAATTTATGAAAATATACTAGGAGAAACCCCAGATAGCTTAGCAGCGTCAATACATAGTGCACAAGAAAGACCCATTAATTATTATAACAGGCAAATAGAATTCATAAAAGCCAACAGCAACAAAGTGGAAACAATACATTACCTTCACAAATTTTCTCTTTCTCTTGCCATTTAATCGTGCCGTTGAAGTTGTTCACCTATATAAGTCCATCGTCGATTTCTTCGATCTCCGGTATATGGTCTGCATTGCTAAAGCCATAGAGCGCTTGTTCTCCACTAACTTATTTATGTATACTGTGACTAGTGGTCAAGTTTACAATTTTCGATTTGTTACAAATTTTAATATTATGATATCTTTTACAATTGTCATTTATGCCATAGATTGTTTTATTATTGTTTTATGTTGTTTTATGCAAAATGGATGCATCTGAAAATTCTACCATTTCTTCAATATTTAAATTTGGCATGTTGCTTTTATTAAACTTTTAGTTAATTATCTCCATTTCTTTTTCGCCAAGTAGGAATGTGTTGATTAAATTTAATTTCGCCCATCGTATGGCGTACTTAATATTAATTATTTCTTCTTTTCTAAGCCTAACTTGCTTCTGTAAACTGATTGCTATCTCGTCGCTTATGAGCTATTCTTTGTTTATGTTATTGTTTAAATCGTTTGAGATTTCTGTAAGTTTATTAATGCGATCCTGTAACTGTCTGTTTACAATAAGCTGTTTGTTGTCGTTTTCTATCAGTTTGTTCAAATTGTCAGTGATCAATTTCAGATCGTCATTATCTGGGCTACCGGCTACATATTTCCATGCTGTGCCTTAAATGTTGATTGCTCTAGTCTTTCGCAAAGGGAACTGGGCTATTGTGTTGTGTTGTGTGAAGGTAAAGATGGCTTGCACTATTTCGTGTTGTATAGTGTGGTATAGGGTGTTGGTTCTTAGATCCTGTTCGGTATAGAATAAGAGGTTGTCTAAAGCATTTTTAATCTGTTCTAGTTCTATAATTTATACGATTCGAGATGTTAATGTCTGTAATTTTCCTATTCCCTTTAAAATTATGATTGTCTGTGCTTCGGTTGCTTTTGTTGCCATCAGTAATAGTAATCTGTAATTTTTATACATATTTTAAATTGCTTTTATGAATTATCTGTTGTTGTTACTACGTTTTCTATTTTTTTTTAACGATTTCCTTTTTATATCTGGGTGTTAGTTTAGTTCCCAATCTGGTGTTTACTTTAACAAATATTCCTTGACCTGGAGTGTAGTTGCGTATGTCGTTGCGCTTTTTGTTGTGGTTTTGTATGTCAGTCGATTGTTTTTGTTTGAGTCTGTCGATGTTCCCTTGTCTAGCTTTTTCGTTTTGGTCTGGGTCGGTAGTCATGTTTCTGCAAAAGAATATGTCTAATGGTCTCTTGTTAGTTGTTGAGTGTATAGTGTAGTTATAGTGGTATATTGATTTGTTAAGTAGTTCTTCAAAGGTTCTATGTTCCTGTTTTCCCTTATTACACCTCATAATATCTGATAATGTTGAATGAAATCTTTTTACCTGACCACGGCGCTTTTGTAAAGTGGTGTTTTATAAACTTCTATACCTCATTGATCCTGCATCATAAAAGTGGTTGAGGCTGAGTTAAGAGATTTTGCGTTATCTATTACGAAGGTACGCCAAAATATAATAGGATTTCATGAAGCTGTTTTTTAATGCATTGGATTTGATTACTTGTCCCTGAGCTAATTTCGAAAATTTATCTACTGCTGTTAGTACTAGGTTTTTTTCTGTCGTGTATATGTTGATTTGGATCCTGGGTATTCGGAGATCTCCTATCTCCTGACTACCTTTGAGTTTTGGGTTAGTTGGATGCCTGTATTATTTTTCTTCTTTACAAACTTGACACAGTTTAACTAATTATGTTATTCGTTGCTTCATTTTTGAAAACTTTTGGACCATTGCTTTTTGTTCTCTAGTGTGTTACTGTGAGCTCTGTTGTGTGTAATCGATATCTTCTCATCTTGTTCTGTTTCATTTGTTAAATCTTTTACCTGAGATTGTGTGAATCTAATCGTGAAGTTTCTAAAATGTTGCTGATATTTCTGTCAAATTTGATTCATTATTTCTTCTGAAGTTATTATTCCATTAATTACTGATGGGTTTAGTTGAGCTTTCAATAGCTAGATAAGATCTTGTTCTGTGAAATTTTGTAGAACTTGTAATCTGTTTCGTTAGCTTTACTAAGGAATATCTGGTTTTTACATACATTTATTGGAGCTTCTATGGTTGGTATTAAGTTGTGGCTTGAACTGTCTGCACTGTGCTGGGTGGATGCTACTGACGCGATGTTATTGATTACAGAGATTCGTGATAGTGCATCGGCTACAATTTTATCTCTACCTGGTTTATAGAGGAGTTCATAGCCGAATTCTTCTAGGTATGCTTTCCACCTTTTCATTCTTGCGTTGCCGTTCCAACTGTCAAGAAAGTGGATTAAGGGTTAGTGGTCGGTGTATATTTTTACTTTTGCTTTACCGTAGAGGTAATTTTTGAGAGCTTCTAGAGCCCAAATTTTGACAACAGTTCCGACCAAAGGTTAATAAGCTTTTTTGCTGATTGGTTTTTGGACACATTTCCATCTTCCCCTCTTAAAAGAGAGGTAAGGGGCTTTGCCAACTTAGTGAAGTCTTTAATAAATCTTCTATAGTAGCTGGAAAGTCCTATGAAAGATCTTAGAACTTTGAGTGTTTTTGGGGGTGGGTATTTTCCTATTGTATCGATCTTGTCGGGGTTGGTTTCTATGCCTTTGTCTGAGATGACAAATCCTGGAAATTTTACTCTATTTTTGAAGAATACTTGTTTTTCCAACTGACACTTCATGTTGGCTTCCTGTAGAGTTGTGAACATTGCGTCCAGGTGACGAGCATACGATTCATTATCTTTGCTGAAGATAATTATATCGTCAATGAAAATGAAACATATTTTTCCAATATGTTCACGGAGTATATCGTCATGAGCTCTCTGAAAAATTGAGGGCGCATTCGTGACTCCAAAGGGGAGTCTGTAATGGTCGCAGAGTTCCTATTTAAATTAAACCGCGTAAGCGATCCTAACAGCTTGTGTATCGACGCTATAGCGATCAGCTTTTGTCTATCACGGTCAGCTGCGAATGATTCTGCCGCTGTTATAAAGCACCTGCGTACACGTTGGCAGCGCAGCAATCTTCAATCTAATCCGCGAAAGAAAAAAGCTCTGATACCCTATATAAGCCTGTAGGTCCCGGATATAACCGTTTTTTTCCAAAATTACTTGTACAATCGAAGGTCTGGCTACGGCGGTTCGGAAATAGCCCCACCAAAAACAAATTAAAATAAAAGCAACAAGTTCGGTCATCAGTCGTACTTAAAATTTAAATCTCAATTAAATTGAACAAAAACAAAAAACCCTAAAAGTGGCCGATGGGCGAAATCTTAATTTTGTGTTCGTTTGACGAAAAACCTTTCGCTACGCCACCCGGCCACCAGCACCTCACCAGCACCTCACCGGCATATATTTCTTTGTGCCAAGATCTGGTCACAGATTTAACCAGTTCTTGGCTGCATGCCGAAAGTAATTTTGGAGGAATCAATCTTGCCGCCGCCGTCTCTGACAGTAAAGCCACTTATTTTGAGGCAGCCGCCACGTGTGCCCATTGGACGGCACTGTAATTTCTTGGGACAGCAATTCCATTTCTGCCCCATTAAATACGTCAGCCTCAACTGCGGATCAGCTGCCATTCCCTTGCTCATGCCAGCAAGAAAGGGCAGGCGCCGTTTCCACAGTCTGGAAACGCGCCGCTGATCAGAAGCCCAGATGACATCGACTATTACGTTGGCCGGAGCGTGCAGATGCATTTCTGTTACATTATTTTTAGTAAAAAAATAGTTTATTAAATCTTGTAAGAGACTTCCAAAAGTTTGCGCAAAGTGCATTTATTAGGGCCCTCTAAAAACCTCGTGCAAGTGCAGTGAAAACAAAAATTTACCTCTATATACATACATATCTTTATGTAAATAGAGAGAAGAAAAAATAGTGTAAATTTATCCCCCTTCTTGTTTTTTGAGAATTTTGCCCACTTAGCTTTTCTCACAATTTAAAAACCCTCCTGTGCCATAATAAATAATCAAAACAATTTAAAGCCCCACAGAAGACAAAAGAAAGCAAATTAAAAGAAAAAAATAAAATTTGCTGCAAACTCTCCGCTGGAAGGCCTTTCATCGAGGAATACATGTAAGTCTGTACCTTTTGTTTTGATTCTATTTTCTTATTTTTGGCACAGATAAGCATAGCCCAGTTGACATGCGCACCTGCGGAGCTTTTTCCGACTTTCTGTTTCACATTACGCTTTAGCTTCGATCGAGATGTTTATGGCCGTGTCAGTTTGGTAATTTGATTTTACCTACACCCCGTTCAAATATTAGCTGAGACAGAAGCAACATTAAATAATAAAATGTTTAACAGAATCAAATATATGTACACAAATATGTATAATTGATTCACTGATCAGCTGGTTGCGCTGCGCTCCGACTTGCCCATGCGCTTCGAGCTTAACCTTCTGTTGCCCATCATTTTTGTCGACCATAAAATTAACAATAAACTACAATTATATTGACTCTATTATAATACATTTTTTTTTGCCGATTACACTGTAGTTCAATTTACTAATGTCATTCTTTTCGTTGCCTAGCCTTGTTCTATAATTATTAAATGCACTTTAGCGAAATTATGGGATTTTTTTATTTTGCGCAATAAGAAAAAAAAAATATTAACTTAACTGTTTATGAAATGAATTATTTTTGAAGAATTTTTGAGCCATTGTAAAAATATTAACTGACTAGTTTTAGTTACTGAATTATTGTTGAATCATTACTGCCACTTGTACTAAGATGCAGATTATCTAACGGAAGGATTAAATTTCATTGAATAATGATTTTGTTTATAATAAATATTAATTACGGATTTTGAATATGAATTGCTAAGTTTTCTTTCCTGGTGACATGGTGATATAATGTCGTAGAAGGATGTTTTTTTTTGGGATCTTCAAAACCTTTAACGCCGAAGATCATGGCTGGGAGGGTATCGAACGCGAGAGTCAGCTTACATCCAAGACTTCGCCTCTACGGAATATATATGCCCTAATGAAAGCTATCACCATTGTATTGGCACATTTAGTGCTCGTTTAGTTTTACCTGTTTGAGATTTTGTTTCTTTGGAGGATCGGTCTTCAATTTAGATTCTGTAGGGATCCTAAAATAAAATTGTGTACAGGTTGAGACATGACCACAAAGAACCCCCCCACCCGAAAGAGCGAGGGAGCAAGAGGATCCCGCCCTGCCATGCTAACTCAACCACGAGGAGCCTCGGTGAATACTTCCCGAATTATTTTGTGAAGATTGGCTGCCAACCGCCGTCACCGTTGCTACCCGATATGTATTTCTCGAGTAGCTTCATCACAGTATATGCTACATAAATTTTTGGCGCCCAACGAGGTTGAATATAAAGTAATTATGACTACGATGCTTACAATTCAGAGCTTGAATTATGCCGAGAATCTGACCTTACTATCTTGTTGAGTGCCTATATATAAACACGACTATAGTTATTAACACCAGCTATACAATCGGTCCCATACATTTGCTCGTTTTCTTTCTTATAATTTTGGAGAAACAACAGATTAGGTTTGCTTAGGTATATGTGCAATTTTAGAATACTGCATATTTTGCTAAGATATCAGTACTGATTGCTACTTGATAGCTTGTTGATGGTTAAGGGAATCTCAGTCTTCGTGGAGCCAAAAGTTATAAATATATAATATATAACATATATAAATATAGATGGAATGGTTTTGTATTAACGATACTATCAAAGATAGTTAGAATGTTGCCCGGAACTTGGCCATATGCTGCTTTGCATATCCTTGCCGAACATTTCTGATTAGATGAAAATATTGAATGTTACAAACCGTTTTCTACAGTAGTTTCAATAATCCAGATAAATTACCCACTTTCATTGCGGCGATTACATTTCGTTATTAAAAAAAAAAAAAATATATAAAAACAAATTTGAATAACTTCTACTTTATTATGTTACCAATGTCACAAATCAGGAAAATATTAATGAATCATGTTGCCTTTACGCAGCCCACCAAACAGCCGTCGTCAGAGACAGCTGATAACCACTGTGGTCTATGCCAGTTAGTAATGGACAACACACAGTGTTGCTATTGCACCCCTTGTAGGCATGTTTTCCACAAACTTTGCTTGGAAGGTTAGTTGGTAAATCATGCTAAATGTCCCAGTTGTAGTGCTGTGATTGATCCAGCCTCAATTAAATTAGTTGTTGGAGATTGCTCGCCGAGAGGAAAACAATCTGCTCCGCCTCCATCTACGAACATAGGGAGAACGGTAACGCGCAGTCTAGCAAAATATCTTAATTCAGCTCCGACCCAGAGTGGCGAGAATTCAACAGCAAGGTTATTAGATGTTAGTGATGTACCACAATCAGGACTCGACGCTAGCAATAGCACGAATCCACCTGAAACCGCTCCTGCACGACCAGCTCCTGGTGTAAGAAGAAGAGGAAGACGCACTCAGTCCAATAATACCCGCCAAAATCTGGGAGTGGACCATAGGATTCAGCAGATGATCGAACAGTCAATCACTCGCGTTATGTCATCATTGCAAATACAAGCAACACCCTTTCCAAGAGTGTTGACAACCCCAATCCCGGTGACGCCTAGTAGTTCGTCATTCCGAAATGGAAAAATTGCAGACACCATGCAAAAATGGAATCTTCATTTCGATGTTTCTACCGAAGGATTAAGGATAGAAGAATTTATATATAGAGTCAAAACATTGT
>JAWNOR010000419.1:0-102410 GCA_035045885.1 Drosophila borealis | reverse complement strand
CCTTCCCTTCCCCACTTCGAGCGTGGACCCATCTGCCAGACGAATGCGCGCCTGTATGTCCTCCGCTCTTCCACGAATCGGTCACTTGCGTATGCAATCTTCACTCATGAAGCTGCGAGTGGCTCCGGTATCGATGGTAGCAGGCATCGTTCGCCCGCCAATCTCCACCGTAGCGACGATCCACCCACCTTCCACCTTCAGTGGGTGTCCCATTACCGAGTCCCGCTGGTAAATCCAGCGCCCGCCTATCCCCAGATTTTGGCACACACCTGACGCCATTTTGAGTTCTCTTTTCTCACTCTAGGTACCCGCTTCGACTTCTCTCGTTTGCGGACTCTAGCTCGGTTTTGTGTTGGTGGGTGGGCGATTCTCGTTCCGTAGGATTATTTATTTAAATTTTGTCTTTTTCGTAGGTATATTTATTTACGACAATATATAACGCATATAAATATTCTTCCTTTCATTTATTTCTTTGTCGACCATCCTTCACTTTTGTCTCTGCCTTTGTCTTCATTATTTTCCTCTTCCTATATTTATTTTGAGACGCGGAGTCACCATAAGACAATGTCACAATGATAGGCTAAGAATAATAATAATAATATTGTAAGAGTAAAAGATGAAGTAAATGAAGTCAGTTATCGGATAAGAGTATGCTTACTAAATTAAGAGAGTCCGACTGCAAGCACAATCGAATCACTTGCAACTCTGTTGATATTATTAGGAGTAAAAGAGAGCCAAGCTTAGAGACAAAATTTTCGACGCGGGGCAAAAAGGGCGAAAAGAGGGTCGTGAACTGCTGCCGCCGATCAGCAACTTGACTTTGGAACCGACAAGCGTGAGATCGGACGTGCGTACGTAACGAAGGACAGAATTTAGGGACCGCGAGTTAGCTGCCAGGTTAGGTCAGTAGCTAACAGTAACAAAACTCTACACTGTTTTGTTGTACTCTACTGTTGCCTTCATCATGAGTTCAGTTGTGTTGTCAATTTTTTATATCGATTTTAAGGCACCTTGCGATTTCGGCTAGGGTGCTGTGGAAGCGCTCTACCTGACCGTTTGAAACACTGTGGGGCGGGGGAGCGTTTTCACTAACTGCAATATGGGAGCTGTGACGTCAACTATTGTTCGAGAGACTAATGGCTGGACAACTGCGAATTTTGAGAACTTGTCGATGCAAGTTGGAAACTGTTTTTTGTCCTTATTGAAAATGTCGATATGAAGCATTTCCCCAGGATAAGATACACAGTGAGGTTTTTCCGAGCTCTTGTTTTTGGGGTGTCTGTCATATTTCTCTTTGGTGCAAACTTTACAATTTGCGACGATTTCACTTGCTAGTTTGTTCATTTTTGGAAATAATAGTCGCGAAGGACTTGCTTGGCATTTTCCTGGGCCGCACGATGCTCACGATTAGGCTCAGCAGTTATTATTTCCCTTTGTTCGTTCTTGTCTATGACGTCGCACACCAAGTTCTTACAATGCCAAAATTTCGTTGACGGGAAATTTAACACAATGTTGTGTTGAAAACTAGAGAGTGTTGGCAAATCGCAATGTGTTGCATTTGCAACGTCTGGGTTGACCAAAGACAGTGTTTTTGTCAGTGAACTTAATAAAATGGCGATTTTTACTGCCAAAAAGTATAAAATTTCGTTTTAGTGGGAAACGTGCCTCTTCTTAAACTATTTGGTTCCTAAAGCAGTTTATAGGTTTTTCGGTTGTTTCGACGATGTAGGTCAATGACAGTTCGCTGGGTACGGTCGCGACGTCGGAGTGAGGTTCGTCCTGTAGAGCATTTACATTTTGCCGTGATAAGGCATCCGCTACAAACTGTAAGCCTTCACCTCTTTATTTTTGCGTTAGTGTTTTTTTCCAGAAACTGCAAAGGTTAAAGGCTAGTGGTCAGTAAAAATGTTTATATCTTTGGTACCATACAGGAAATTTTTCTGTTTTCCTAGAGGCCATATAATGGCTTGTAAATCTCTCGTTAGTAGCGTAATTTAGCTCACACTGCTTTAAGGTTCGCGAGATCATTGTAATAGGTCGGCCTTCCTGGGACAATACAGCCCCGATGCCATCAGCGGAGGCATCGGTGGTTAATTCGAAGGGCTGTTTTAAGTCTGGGTATATAAGAATGACATCTTCTGATGCCGGAATGTTTCTTAGGCGTTCAAATGCTTTGCGTTGTGTGTCATCGAACTCGACCGGGATTTTTCAACGAGAGGGACTCACTCTCACATAGGATCCAAAGTACGCTCAGTACTCTCCCCACGATCTCCACTCCACCTCAACAGCTTCGACATAAGAAAATGCAAAATATGCAGCCGAAAGTTTCTAATAAAGTGCCACTACCAAAGTACGCTCAGTACTCTCCCCACGATCTCCACTCCACCTCAACAGCTTCGACATAAGAAAATGCAAAATATGCAGCCGAAAGTTTCTAATAAAGTGCCACTACCAAATAATCATACTGATTTTCAAACAACACCTGAAGATTACTTATTTGACGCCTCCCCCACAAAACATAACAAAACCCGAAGAAACTTTTAATAATTTAATTGAACAAACTAAAGAATTTAATAACCTAGTACAGATCGAATACCTAGTAGAAAAATTAAACAGACAAATAAACGGCTTAAAAGTAGCCAAACGCAGCAAAAGAGGTTTAGTAAACATAGTAGGTACAGTATACACATACTTATTTGGAACATTAGTCCAAGAAGACAAAAAAGAAATTGAACAAAAAATAAGCAGCAGGTTAATGAATTAAATCACATAATAGAAGCTATAAACAAAGGAATAGAAGTCATGAACGAACTAAATCAAGAGACAGAAAAAGGAAAGAAATTAGAAATCCTTATATTTAACTTAAAACACTTTAGAGAATAAATAGAAGACATAGAGATGGGAATGCAGCTCACAAGATTAGGCATTTTTAACCCAAAATTATTAAAACATGACTATTTGTTGCATGTTAATTCAGAGAAATTGTTGAATATAAAAACTTCTACTTGGCTTAAATCAGATACAAACGAAATACTGATAATATCCCTTATTCCTCGAGAAATAATAAAAAACCCGGTATTTGAAATAATTCCATACCCAGACGAAAATAATAACATTTTGACAGAAATAGCTCATAAAAAATATTTTACACAAGACAAAAAAGTTTATGGCAAAGAAACAAAAAAATTAATTAATAATGAATGCATGACAGGAATTTTAAACCAAGTAACATCAGAATGTAGTTATACTAAAACTTTCAAAAATTTTCAAATCAACTATGTAGAACCAAATATAATTTTAACTTGGAATTTACCAACTATATTAAACCACAATTGTATAAATAACGAAATAACAATAGAAGGAAACAATCTAATAAAAATCTTTAATTGTTCACTGCAAATTAATGAAATTGCAGTTTTAAACAACATGTTAGATTATACTCAAAACATTTATGTAAGCAACGATGTTATAAAAATAGAACCACTTATGTTTGCACAAACGAAACAAATTATAAATGATAATAGTAGAAGAAACACCTACAAAAATAGAACATACACCAATTGTAACAGAAGAAAATATTTCACTATACCCAAACTTAAACACCTGAGGACAGGCACTTTTCTAATGGTTGGGGGAGTGACATATCCATAGTCGCACCCACCCTTTAACATGACTTAGCACACAAGCATAAGTATAAGTATAAACATGTCCAATACTGTAAAACAAAAAGCCTGATGATAACATCGACATTGGTCAAGATCAAACTGTCACCCTTTGGTAGACATAAACAATTCACCCTAAATATCACGCCACTGTCAATGTTCCCATCAGAGTACTATCCCACGCATAATTGCTGACGCAGCTCAAACTTCACTCAATTTTGACTCAAGCTCTCTCAAAACAAAGTTTGCTAAGCGACCGCAACAGATAGATCAGTTAGTCAATATTCGGGAGGCAAATCTGAATGTACTCATAAGAAGTAGCCGTTAGTGAAAATAAAGAATTGAAATATTTTTTTTAAAGTAATTAAACGTGTAAAACTAAATTATATATATATATAATATAAAATAAAGTTCAGTGAAATTCATTAAAATAAAACTAACTTAATTAAAACACAAATTATTAAAATAAAATTAATTAAAATGAAATTAACTAAAATAAAATGAATTAAAATAAAATTAATCAAAGAAAATTAATTTAAATAAAATTAATTAAAATAAAATTAATTATAATAAAATTAATTAAAATAAAATTAATAAAAATAAAATTAATAAAAATCAAAATAAATTAAAATAAAACAAATAAAAATAAAATAATTAGAAATAAAATAAATTTAAATAAAATAAATTAGAAATTTCCGTGATTTAAATAAGCGGAAATAAAACAAATACAATAAAAATAATTTCGAAAAAAAAACCAGAAGGAAATTATTAAAACGAAGCGGTCGAGGAAGACTGGATATCTGAACGGAGTCTCGTGTACCAGAAAAGGAAAAGGGAACAGCAGTAAAAGGTTACGTACGAAAGGATGGATACGGGTGGGCGTACGGTGGATGCACTCGCGACGGAAGGAGGAACTGGAGGCGATTACTCGCGAGTTGGGGAGGGTTGAAGACTTGCTTCGACGCTTGGCAAGCTTCGTGTCCGGGGGTTCGCATTCCGCCAAAATATGGGCTCGGCTAGCCGAGTTGGAGGCCGAATACGCGAGGGCCCCGAAGCATAAGGCCCAGCTCGAACCTGACCCAATCGAATGGGATAGACGTTCGAAATCAGAGTCAAACTCTAGGCCACCCCCGGTTTGCTCGAGGTCCCGGCGATCCCGAACTACAAGGCCCGTGATGCGAGCGACAGGACGAAGGAATCGGGGACGCCTCGTGTTACTGAGGGCGTCCCCTTAACACAGACGCGCCTACCCATGGAGTATAGGGGCACTGCATCGTTCCGGAACAGGTCAGGAAGTGGGGTATACGCTTCGATGGGCAGGCTGATCCACTGTCCTTCGTAGAAGCCATCGAAGATCGGGCCCTGTCTTATGAGATTGACACCGATAGGTTGCCCGGGCAATGAACGAGGTCATGATCGGCGAAGCCGCTCGCTGGTTCATGACAAGTGGGTTAAGAAAGGTGTCATGGAACAAGTTTAATGAGGGATTTTTGGATTTATTTTTGCCCCTGCCGAAGCTCATACAATTAGCGGTCAAGTATGAGGGTATAAAACAGCAGGGTCAACAGTATCCCCCGGGTTCACGATCTCGATTAGGTAATAGCATGGGCACGATCTAGGCGAGGGGCAAGGACAGGCGACAACAGGCTTAAACAACCCGTTCAGGGTAGCTTCATCGCCAGTATTACCGGTGCCAAGGGAAGAGCCCGTTAACCGAATGATTGGCCAAGAAACCGGGGGAACAGCCAGGAGACGCCCGATAGGGGGTAATGTCCCAGCCCGCATGTAGTCTTTTGTGCGCAATGCGGAACAAGGGGGTGAGCAGCCAGGAATGCTGTAGATGACCGGCTCAGGGAAACGGGCAGAGGCACCATCCGGACCGGGAGCGGGTGGACAGCGATGTCAGCGGAGCTCGGAGACAGTAGATGTTCTGCGAGTCGAGGGCGGTCCTGTCGTCGCGACGATCAAGATCGTTGAAGAGGACTACGCGGCAACAATCGACACCGGCGCCACTCGATCGTTCATCAGTGGTGCCTGCGCGGCGAAGGTAGCGAAGGCCGTGGAAATTAGGGAAGTAAAAACGAAGATACGGCTGGCGGACGGGTCAGGATTAGACGTCGCGCGGATGCTGCACGCGGGAGTAAGTTTAGCGGGGCGTACGATAAGCGTGCCGCTACTAATCATGACGCCGATGCCAGACCAAGTGATCCTAGGTATGGACTTTCTGCGAGCGATAGGTACGACGATTCGTTGCGGGGACAGCGAAATGACGCTAGGGTCGCCGGAGAGACGGGATATTAGGAAAGGGGCGACTGGGTGCCCTGTGGAGGTGCGGTCGGACGATAAAGAGTTGACCAGGGTGCCAGTGAAGGCGCGGTCCGACGATAAGGGTATTTCCAGGGTGCCAGCGGAGGTACGGTCGGACAGCGAGTGTCTAGAGCGCCAGGAAAGGATCAGAAGCAGAACCGTAAAGAGGATCCGGCAGAGCGTAGGGAAAAAGGGCAAATGACTACGGAAGCCGGCAGAGGAGTGGATTGGGGAGCCACGGGTAGAACAGCACCTAAGAGCATGAAGCTGGGGAGGGTAGCTGGAAGAAATCGTTCTAGCGGGAAAACTAGTCGCAGGGGGAAATACGGCCGCGGGAGCAAGTCACGAGGATAGCAGTGGTGAAGGTTCTGGAGAGGGGAGTCCCAACGGGGAGTACGGCAGATCTGGAGCCGAGTTTGCGGGAGCTTCTACAGGCGGAATTGGCGCGATTCGAGGGGCTGAAAGGCGTGTCCCACATAGCTAGCCATCGGATCGTAATGAAGGACAAGGCGTCCATCAAGCAGAGGTACTACCCGTGGAACCCAGCGATGCAGCAAGTCCTCGACAAGCAAGTGGAGGAATTGCTCCGGACGGGAGCCATCGAGCCGTCCCGAAGCCCGTACAGTGCGCCGATCGTGCTGGTAAAGAAGAAGACAGGAAATGGCGAATCGACTATAGACAGCTCAATGCACATTCGATCCCAGTACCCCGGATAAACCACATTTTAGAGCGCCTACATCACGCGCGCTACATATGGACGCTGGATCTTAAGCAAGGATACTGGCAGATCCCCATGGAGGAAGGGAGCAGGCAGTATACCGCGTTCACAGTTCCAGGACGGGGACTATACCAGTGGAAGGTGATGCCCTTTGGTCTGCACTGGATTCGGTGATAGGGCCGGAAATGGAGCCCCACGCTTTCGCCTACCGATGACTTCCGGAAGGAGTTGGTATATTTAGGACACGTAGTGAGCGGCGAAGAAATACGGACGGACCCCTCAAAGGTGCTCGCGATCCAGAGGCTGACGGCCCTATCGAACTGCAAGGAGTTGCGTCAATGCCTTAAGATGGTATCGTGGTGTCGACGCTTCATCCCCAATTTTGCGTCGATGGTGCAGCCGATGACCGCTCTCTTGAAGAAGGGAAAGGTATGGTCATGGGGCGTGAAACAGCAGGATGCACTGGAGCAACTCAAGGAGCGACTCACAACCGCGCCGATCCTCGCTTGCCCGGATTTCTGCAAGAAATTCGTGCTGCAAACGGATGCGAGCGATTACGGTCTCGGCGCTGTCCTGACAGAGACCATCGACGAGGAGGCGCGAGTCATCGCTTACGCCAGTAGGGAACTTCTAAAGGCAGAGACCAACTACTCAGCCACGAAGAAGGAATGTCTGGCTATAGTTTGGTCAATCCGCAAGTTGAGATGTTACTTAGAGGGGTACAGGTTCGACGTCATTACCGACCACATGGCACTTAAATGGCTCAACTCCATAGAGAGTCCATCTGGAAGGATAGCTCGATGGGCCTTAGAGTTGTAGCAGTTCCAGTTCGACGTGCAGTACCAACGGGGGTGTTGAACGTGGTAGCCGACGCACTGTCCCGGCAGCCACTGTAGGCATGTCGTCAAGCCGTGGAGGAGCAGCACCCATGTGGATAGACCGCGAGTATGCTGGAGACTCGCCAAGGAGCCCGCAAAGTATCCGGACCCGGAGTCACAATGAGGCAATGTCACAATCATAGGCTAAGAATATTGATAGTATTGTAACCATAAGTTAAGAGTAAAAGATGAAGTAAATGAAGTCAGTTATCGGTTATGAGTATGCTTACTAAATTAAGAGAGTTCGACTGCAAGCACAATCGAATCACTTGCAACTCTGTTGATATTATTAGGAGTAAAAGAGAGCCAAGCTTAGAGACAGGATTTTCGCCGCGGGGCAAAAAGGGCGAAAAGAGGGTCATGAGCTGCTGCCGCCGATCAGCAACTCGACTTTAAAACCGACAAGCGTGAGTATCAGACGTGCGTACGTAACGGAAGAAAGAATTTAGGGACCGAGAGTTAGCTGCCAGGTTAGGTAAGAACGACCTAGAATTGACGGTGCAGCAAGGCTAGGAAAGCTAAGAAACGAATAAAAACGGAAGTGAATGTACACAGAGTGTTTGCGTGTTGTCTGTGTAGAAATTGTGCATTTTTAGGCTTTCGTTTGCGGCGGAGCGATCCCAGCAGCACCCATCACGCAAGCCGACTCTAACCTAACCGCAGCGGAGCGATCCCAGCGGCTTCCCTTGTTCCTTAACAGAATTAGGAACCACTCTGTGGCGGAGTTATCCCTACGGCTCCCTACACCCCTTTTTCAGCTTCGCGTCTCTCCATACTACAAATTTCTTGTAGAGTGGGTGAGTCATCACCCCGGCCAAGAAGCTACTTAACAATTTATTTATTTATTTTTTTTAAATTTTTTTATGTCGATCACCCCGGCCAAGAAGCTACTTAACAATTTATTTATTTATTTTTTTAAATTTTTTATGCCGATCACTCCACAAAAATAAAAAAACAAAATAATTCACTTGATGTTCTTTTAACTTTAAATCCTCGTCCATATAACTTGTTTTGTGCTTGTCTGTTCTAATTGTTCACTCCGTTTTATTTATTTTTAAACGCACCAGTTCTCGTTTATTTTGCCAACTGTACTGAAGAATTCAGCTTTACACCGCCTTTACGGGCCTTTGACGCCGACGGCGACTGCGGCGCGCGTTTGTGCATACGTGTGCACACTTATTTGGGCATACTTGCGGGATGGCGCGTGGAAGAGCTGCGTAAGCGGCTATCCAAATTCGTTCAGAATGGCGGCCATACATCCGAAATTTGGGCTCGGCTTGCCGAGTATGCCAAAACGTTGGAGCCGTCATCCTGAGGTGTCTCACCCGACGTTGGCGGACGGCCACGTCAGAAATCGCAGCCCGATCTGAGGGGCTCACAACTGTAAGAGCGCCCACAGCTTCCGATTCCTAGCTTAGCCGTCACGGGTGTAGGGGACGCTCAGGAAGCTAGAAGAGACAGTTCCCGCCGAACAACAGCGACCGCCGCAGAGGTCATGTCGCCGAACTGTGTCCCGCACACTGCCGGGCTGTATCCTCAGTCGGATGGCAGGCCTCTCGTAAACGTCCCGGAACAAATTCGGAAGTGGGGCATGAGGTATGACGGCCACTCCGACCCCCTTCGGTACTTGGAGGACCTAGAGGAGCGGGCCATCACATAAGGCATTGCCCTCGACCGTATGCCCAAGGCAATGAGCGAGATATTCTGCGACAGGGCTGCTCGTTGGTTCTTGAGTTGTGGACTCAGGGATGTGCCATGGTCAGTGTTTAGGAGGGGTTTCTTAGAGTTCTTCCTGTCCTATTTTGTAGCACATATATCGAGGGTACACTGTAAAACTGATTGGGATGTATGGCTTCCATACTTTGTTTATTGTTTCAACACAACCCCCTCTATGGCACATAATTATTGTCCATATGAGTTAGTATTTGGTAAGACTAGTAATCTACCAAAATACTTTAATAGCATAGGTAATATAGAACCTACATATAACATAGAAGATTACGCTAAAGAAAGTAAGTTTAGATTAGAATTAGCATACAAAAGAGCAAGAAATATGCTTGAACTACACAATCAAAAAAAAATAAAGAGCTATATGACTTAAAACCTAAGTTTTACTAAGAAATGAAGTAGGCCATAAGCCAGATTTTTAATACACAGGGCCCTATAGAGTAGAAAAAATAGAAGATAGAGATAATATAGTTATCTCTGGAAATAAAAATAAAAATAAACAGTTCATAAAGATAGGTTAAAGATTTTTAATTCATAATATATTTAATATGCAAAAATATATATAGAAAAACAAAAAATTAATCCACACTAAATGCGTTCTAAACATAATATATATTTTCAAATTTTTATTACACAAAAAAATATATAAATAAATTTTTAATATATAAGTAAAATAACTCCACTTTGTTACGTCATTTTTTAAAAGGAGGGAGATGTAGTATGCGCATATATCGAGGGTACACTGTACCAAGAACTCAGCATAACTATAACAGCAACACTTTGTTGCATTAGATAAACAAAACCAATTCAAGTGAGCGTGAAATATGATCACCCACTTATGAACTACGCTAAGTCAGCATTCCCACGCTAACCGCCAATAACATATATATATGCGCACAAGACTCTCTCGTTCTCTTATACTGATAAGACATATACATATATGAAGCCGCTCCGCTGCTGGCGTAACCGGCAGAGCAGCTACGCGGCCTTAGCCTTAAGCACTTATGTACATAGGCTAAGCGTACTTAAAGATATATTGAATAAAGCATTATTTAAACCAAACTCAAACGGCACGGACGTGCAGATTAATTTACTCGTACCCTCGAGTTTACATGGCGACCGTGACAGGACTTCGAACTACGGATCAGAAGATTGCAGGACCGGACCCCCGGAGAACCTTGGAAAAACAACTATAACAACGAAAGCGGCAGCAAAAGTTACAAACTGAGCTCGACTTCTTGATTGAAATCAAAAACATTAAAATTCCCAACACACCTACTCACTCAAGAGATATAAATACCACATATAAACAAAATACTAATTGACCGCCTACCCCAAAGAAGAGATGTCCCAACGACTGCGGAGGACCCTTGGAACCCCCTTTTGTGGGTACACGTGCGCATCCAGGACCGGTGTCACAGCAGAGAAACCGACGTTGGAGAAATAGCTGCCTGTGCAGCCAGCACCGGCCCCGTCTAGCGCACCAAGCTAGACCTGGAAGTTTAGCCGAAAGCGCTACTGAAAGCGCCCACCAAACAAAAGAATTTTTTTTATGCACTGCGATGCATAGCACTCAAATTTAATATAAATCTCGTAAAATTGAGCGGAAACATTTCTGCCCGATTAGAGAGCGTCGCGTAAAGCCACGCAAATACTAGGCAGGAAAACATGTGAACAATTTTTTTTTACAATTCCAAACAATTTAATTTAAATAGCAAATTAATATGAAAAAATCAGCCAGTAAAATAAAAATTAATAAGCAAAATTAATTAAGAAATATATATATCTATAGAAAGAAATGAAATAAGTAAATTGGTGGAAAATTTTGAAAATTTTGTCAAAATGGGCGTTGTAGACGTAAATACAGTAGAATCGACAGCTAACGTAATAAACAAAGTCGAAGTCGATAACACCGATCTAAAACTAATAACAATACTTATTGTTACAATTTTTATTATAATATTAGCACATCTATTATACAAACGACCTGGATAAAATTTAAAATAAAATTACTAGTAATCAGCAACAAAGATTGCTTAAAAACATTATTGAAAAAAAATTAATTAAAATATATGACTTTGCTAATTAAATTTATATACGTTTCTGCAAATTTTATTGGTTATTTTATATATCTGTCTGCATAGCAAGACTTTATTTTTATTTCCTGAAAACGTTCAAAAATATAGACCAACAAATTTTTTTTAAAAATGAAATGGATTGGCAAAAGATAAATGCCGAATTAATTAATATTAAAGAAAAATTCGACAAATCATACAAGTGTTTAGCACAAAATAGAAATACTTCCAATGAGACTATAAGTAGACACGCAACAACACTAGTTGCATGTTTTAACCAAGCCCGTTCACTGATACACGACAATAAAGAAAATGAAATACCCAACATTGGTCGTATGTGTCAAGATTTTTACATAGGTTGAAAACAAACCTAAATAGCATTAAATAAAAATATGCACTAGACATAAGAATACTTTCGATTTTGAATACCCCAGTATTAGTTGAAGAAGACACAAACACAGACATAGAGACATTAAGCGATTCTGAAATCGCAAGCGGTTCAGACAAATATATAAAAGAAGAAGATCTACACGATCTTACGACGCCAGCAGTAATCACATTACCCGAGCTATCAAAGTCTGAACAAGAGTTTATAATTAAAGACAAAACTGTAAACATGGCCACGACACAAGTAGAATTCTCTAAAAGGAACACATGAAACTACAGCAGTAAGCCTAATAAAAACTAGACTCAAAAGCCATGTTCGAAACCTAATCAATACAGAACAAACAATTATGGCTATAATAGACAAACATAAAAACGGCATAAAAGGCGAATCAGCAAAAGCATTATCCGCTAAATTGTTTAATCTGCAGCAAAAGCAAAAGACGGCAAGTCAATATATTCAAGAAGTTGAACAGTTGACAAGGGCTTTGCAATCAGCACATATGATTAACGGGGTATCGCAAGAATATGCCGAAGAACTAAGCCTACAAGTTGCTGTAAAATCTATTATAACAAACAGCACAATTGACGAAGTCAGGTCTGTAATGAAATCACGAAATTTCAATAACATGAGTGATGTTACAACTGTCTTTGTCGATAGCTGCACAGACTCGATAGGACATCCAAACACAGTCCTATATGCTACGCAGCATCAGAGAAATAGATCTAACCGAGGCAATAACCGCGGAAACAACCGCGGAAATTACCAAAATAATGGCAATAGATATTATAATAATAATAATAATGGCAACAATAGACAGAGAGGCCAATATAGAGGAAACCCTAGAGGCCGTAGTAACTCAAACGGAGGCCACAACAACAACAATAACAATAATGTGAGAGTAGCCCAAAATACTTCGGGAAACTCCCAACAGCCCTTAGGTACACAGCAATAGATAGTAAAAATGTTCATTCGATTAATCTTAGTGTAAATATATTCGTAACATTCACAAATGTAGCTACAGGCAAAAAACTAATATTATTGATAGACACTGGTGCAGATATATCTTTGATTAAAGAAAATTCCGATACTTTCAATGATATAAACATTAACAATAAAGTTAATATTCAGGGAATCAACCAAGCATTGATTCAATCCAAAGGACTAACATCTTTAGAAATACAAACAACTAAATATATAATTCCACACAACTTCCATATTGTCGATTCAACTTTTTCTATACCGTGTGATGGAATTTTAGGCATAGATTTTATTAAAAAATATAATTGTAAATTAGATTTCACACCTTCAAAAGATCTGCTCATAATAAGACCAGATAATCTTAATTATCCCATTTATGTTCCCATAACTTACAGCTCCGGTAATAATACAATAGTGTTACCGGCCAGATCCGAAGTTGTCCGGAAAATCGAGCTAATTTCAAATGAAGATGGCATTCTAATTCCGAACCAGGAAATTCAACCAGGTATATATGCAGCAAACACAGTCGTAACGACTGCAAATGCATTTGTCCGTTTACTAAATACAACTAGTACCGATCAAATGGTTAATATAAATAAGTTAAATTATGAACCATTAGCAAATTATGATATATCCGAAATAAATAATGAAACCAGAACGAACAATGTTATGTCAAATTTAACTAAAAATTTTCCAAAACTATTTAATAAACAATTAAAAGAACTTTGTTGTCAATATACAGACATATTCGGACTTGAAACCGAACCAATTACAACAAATAATTTTTATAAGCAGAAACTAAGATTAAAAGATGATGAACCTGTTTATATAAAAAATTATAGAAATCCTCATAGTCAAAAAGACGAAATTCAAGCTCAAGTCGATAAACTAATTAAGGATGGAATAGTTGAACCATCAGCCTCAGAATATAACAGTCCACTGTTACTAGTACCAAAGAAATCCATAGATAATGAAAAGAAAAAATGGCGATTAGTAATTGACTATCGCCAAATTAATACAAAATTACTATCCGATAAATTTCCACTTCCTAGGATCGATGATATCTTAGATCAACTAGGAAGAGCAACATATTTCTCTTGCCTTGACTTAATGTCAGGATTCCATCAAATCGAGCTAGACGAAAACTCTAGAGATATAACATCCTTTTCAACGAGCAATGGCTCTTATCGCTTCACGCGATTGTCATTTGGTTTGAAAATAGCCCCAAATTCATTCCAAAGAATGATGACAATTGCATTCTCTGGACTTTGAACCATCACAAGCATTCCTTTATATGGATGACTTAATAGTAATCGGTTGTTCCGAAAAACACATGCTTAACAATTTAATTAGTGTTTTTGACATGTGTAGGAAACACAACTTGAAGCTACATCCTGAAAAATGTTCATTTTTCATGCATGAAGTCACATTTTTGGGACACAAATGCATAGATAAGGGAATCTTACCAGATGATAAAAAGTTTGATGTCATATTAAATTATCCAGTTCCACATGACTCGGATAGCGCTAGACGATTTATAGCATTTTGTAATTACTACAGACGATTCATCAAAAATTTCGCCGATTATTCTAGGCATATAACAAGATTAAATAAAAAGAATGTTCCATTTGAATGGACTGATGAATGTCAAAATGCATTTGAATATCTTAAGAAACAATTAATAAAGCCTACTCTGTTACAATATCCAGATTTTACAAAAGAATTTTGTATAATCACAGATGCTAGTAAGCAGGCCTGTGGTGCAGTGCTAACACAAGCCCACAATGGAACTCAACTTCCAGTAGCTTACGCATCGAGAAAATTAACAAAAGGAGAAAGTAACAAGAGTTAACAGCTATTCATTGGGCAATCACCTATTTTAGACCTAATATATACGGAGCCCATTTCACACATGCTTAACAATTCAATTAGTGTTTTCGACATGTGTAAGAAATACAACTTGAATCTGAATCCTGAAAAATGTTCATTTTTCACATTCCTGGGACATAAATGCTCAGATAAAGGAATCTTGCCAGATGACAAAAAATTTGCCATATTAAATTATCCAGTCCCTCATGACTCGGACAGCGCTAGACGTTTTATTGCATTTTGAAATTACTACAGACGATTCATCAAAAATTTTGCCAATTATTCTAGGCATATAACAAGATTAAATAAATAGAATGTCCCATTTGAATGGACTGATGAATGTCAAAATGCATTTGAATATCTTAAAGCTCAACTATAAAACCAACCCGGTTACAATACCCAGATTTTACAATAGAATTTTGTATAATCACGGATGCAAGTAAGCAAGCTTGTGGTGCAGTGTTAACACAAACCCACAATGGAATTCAACTTCCGGTAGCTTACATCGAAATTAACAAAAGGAGAAAGTAACAAGAGTAAGACGGAACAGGAGTTAACAGCTATTCATTGGGCAATCACCTATTTTTAGACCTTATATGTACGGAACCCATTTCACTATAAAAACCGACCATAGACCACTAAAATTTTTGTTTTCAATGACATATCCCAGCTCTTAATTAACGCGGATGAGATTTGAATTAGAGGAGTATAACTTTACAGTAGAGGAGTATAACTGCAACAGTAGCAACAGCAATATTCGAATCTTTTATTCTCAAGTACGGTCCAATGAAGACGTTCATTTCGGACATGGAAACGGAATATAAGAATTCAATTGTAAATGACTTGTGCAAATATTTAAAAATAACGAATTAAACATCAAATGGACACCATCACCAGACCTTTGGAACAATTGAAAGAAGCCACAGAACATTTAATGAATATAGACGATCCTACATATCAGTAAATAAAACTGATTGGGATGTATGGCTTCAATTCTTTGTTTATTGTTTCAACACAACCCCCTCTATGGCACATAATTATTGTCCATATGAGTTAGTATTTGGTAAGACTAGTAATCTACCAAAATACTTTAAAAGCATAGGTAATATAGAACCTACATATAACGTAGAAGATTACGCTAAATAAAGTAAGTATAGATTAGAAGTAGCATACAAAAGAGCAAGAAATATGCTTGAACTACACAAACAAAAAAATAAAGAGCTATTAGACTTAAAAACTAAGGACATAATTTTATCCATAGGAGATAAAACTGATTGGGATGTATGGCTTCCATTACTTTGTTTATTGTTTCAACACAACCCCCTCTATGGCACATAATTATTGTCCATATGAGTTAGTATTTGGTAAGACTAGTAATCTACCAAAATACTTTAATAGCATAGGTAATATAGAACCTACATATAACATAGAAGATTACGCTAAAGAAAGTAAGTTTAGATTAGAATTAGCATACAACAGAGCAAGAAATATGCTTGAACTACACAAACAAAAAAATAAAAAGCTATATTACTTAAAAACTAAGTTTTACTAAGAAATGAATAAGCCAGATTTTAAATACACAGGACCCTATAGAGTAGAAAAAAATAAATTATAGAGATAATATAGTTATCTCTGGAAATAAAAATAAAAAATAAACAGTTCATAAAGATAGGTTAAAGATTTTTAATTCACAATATATATAATATACAAAAATATATATAGAAAAACAAAAAATTAATCCACACTAAATGCGTTCTAAACATAATATATATTTTCAAATTTTTATTACACAAAAAAATATATAAATAAATTTTTAATATATAAGTAAAATAACTCCACTTTGTTACGTCTTTTTTTTAAAAAGGAGGGAGATGTAGTATGCGCATATATCGAGGGTACACTGTACCAAGAACTCAGCATAACTATAACAGCAACACTTTGTTGCATTAGATAAACAAAACCAATTCAAGTGAGCGTGAAATATGATCACCCACTTATGAACTACGCTAAGTCAGCATTCCCACGCTAACCGCCAATAACATATATATATGCGCACAAGACTCTCTCGTTCTCTTATACTGATAAGACATATACATATATGAAGCCGCTCCGCTGCTGGCGTAACCGGCAGAGCAGCTACGCGGCCTTAGCCTCCAAGCACTTATAAATAAATAAAGCATTCTAAAATCCAAACTCAAACGGCACGGACGTGCCAGATTCATTTACTCGTACCCGCGAGTTTACAATTTCATTTTTTAATAAAACCATATCTCCTATTGAAAATTATGTTCATTGTTTTTAAATCATATATTTCTTTATTCATTTTTTTATGCGCTTCAAGCATATTCAAAGCTCTTTTATATGCTACCTCTGATCTTAATTTACTTTCTTTAGCGTAATCATCTGTATTATAAATTGCTTCTATGCTATCTATACTATTGAATTGTTTTGGTTAAATATTTGTTTTACCAAATACTAGCTCATATGGATAATAAATATGTGATATAGAGGGGGTCGTGTTGAAACAGTAAACGAAATATTGAAGCCATACATCCCAATCAGTTTTATCGACTGATATGTATGATCGTGTGTATTCACTAAAAGTTCTATGACTGCTTCCGGCGGTGGTGTGCGGTAGTTGGTATGTTTTTAATTTTTGAATATATGTACAAATCACTAATTATTGAATATAATTAGTTCTTCAGAATAAAAGATTCAAATATAGCTTAAGCGACAGTATTTTCTCTTTTGTTTGCAACTGGTTTGGCAACTAAATATTTAGTTAAGTCACATATGAGAGTGACTGCATATTCGTTGCCTTTTTCCGATCTTGGCAGTGGACCATTGGTGTCTACTATCACTCTGTCGAAAGCATATATTGGGGTATCAGTTAGCGTTAGGGGAGTTTTAGTGTGCGTAGTTGTTTTCGCTTTTTTGCTTTTTTGACATTTTTGTATGCATTCCCTTATTTGACATATTTTTCCAAAAATAATGTGTTTTAACCTTGGCCAAGGTTTTTGTAATGCCTGTGTTGCCTGCTTGTATTGGGTCATTATGAAATGTAGACAATATAGCTTATTTTTCTATTTGGGTCACCGGGTTGAGTAGCACTACCCTTAATGAATTCATTATTTTATTGCTCATTTGTTTAAAATTATCAATCGAAACATGTTCAAAGATATTTTCCCACGGTGCCACTTTGAGTTGGCAGATTTTATGTATACCGGCTTGCATTTCAAGCCTTTGGAAGAACTTACCTAAGTCAAGAAATCCATTAGTATACAAATCGCTAACATCATATCTTGCAGTAATTTTTTTCCATGTTTAAAGAAACAGCATATTTTTTACTTGCAAGGTCACTACCTTACGTACTTCGTCAATGTTGATCACTTCATATACGTTGGGCTTTGAAGCTTTTTTTATAGATTGCCTAGGAAATTCTATTCTTTATCTCCTGCGCAGGATTTTTGTCTACTTTGATATCTAGTAGTGACTTTCTTTATCTTTCTGGTAATGTCTTTTAGTTCGTTGATGGTTATTCTTGATAACGCATCAGCCACATAATTGTCCTTTCCCTTAAGATATTCTATTATAAAATTATATTCCTCTAAGTCCAATTAACCATTGAGGATAGGCACGAAAGGGGTCTACGATATGTTTTGACTACCATAAATAAATGGTCTAATATGTATGTGTTATTGCCCAAAGAATTGCTGACAATTCTTGTTCTGTTGTACTTTTGTTACTTTCACTCTTTGTGAATGATCTTGATGAGTATGCAACTGGAAATTAGTCTCCATTTTTGTTTTCAGGTTTAAATGCTTCACACTCTTACCTAATCTGGGTATTGTAATAGAGCTGGGTTTATCAGCTGCCAGCGAATTTAACATCTTTTTTACGAAATCTTGTTATGTTTGGTAAATTTTTTATGAAACGTCTATAATAATTGCAAAATGAAACGAATCTTCCAGCGCTGTCCACATCATGTGGGTCTAGGTAACTTTAAATGGCGTCGTATTTTTTTGTCGACTGGCTAGATTTCACTATAATTGCATTAGTGTCCAAGAATTATGACATCATGCAAAAAAAATTAAAAGATTTTCAAGATTTCGGAACCACCAATGACTATTTATTCATCCACCTAAAAGAATGCTTGAAGGAATAATAATAATAATTTTGATTTGAAATGTGGAGCAAAGTTTTTTGAAAGTTGAGATATTACAGTTTTTCTCTGTTTTTCTATGTTTTTTTTAACCACGTCGTAGTTTGAAAGTGACTCATATTTTAAATTATTTATATTGACTATTTAATCGGTATTTGTTACATTAAGTATTCTTATAAAAGTGTTGAGAGGTTGCGATGGTATGTGCAATGTAAATACTATGTTAAATTTCCTGGTTTGGAATAAATAAACTGCCTTCTTTTGAATTTAATTCAATTTTTCGGACAACTTGGGATCTTGCTGGCAGAATTATTGTGTTATTGCCAGATTTGTATTTTATTGGAAAATAAATCGGAATATTTACATTATTTGACAGTTTTATTTTTTAACAAGTAAGAGGTTCTAGTCGGGAGCTCCCGACTAGGGGATACCCTGAACCCTCTTATCAAGACACCAAATACAGCTCGCGCTACGCGGTCGCTTGATTAAGAAGTAATAAATTTAAATTAAATAACAAAAAGTTTCCTTGGCAGGAATCGAACTCGTAACTGACCGCGCTACTTTCCGCCTTTTCTACTCAATAGCCACACTAATAATTAAGTCTAGGTGAGAAAAAAAAACGAATTAAAATAGGAGCACAGCAATACAATCTCAATTGCAATGATGTTGATAGAATTCAAAAGACCCTAATATTCCGTCTCATGGAATTGCAAATTGTAAATCTACAATATGAAAATCATGTGGAATTATATTTATCTGTGGTAGTAGTAGTAGGAATTATAAGCCTATGTACTGAGACACCCTGCTCTATTTTTTTTGTCACACACGTGCTCACTAGCAAAAAATAGCACAAAGCGGAAGGCACAATCGTACGATTGCACCGTAAAAGCTCTGGTTAGCAGGTGTACAGCAAGCTGCAGAATTTATCAGTCGATCAGTGAGTCGAGAGTACTAGTGCCGAACGGACGTCTCAACATTAAGTTCCTTACTTATCTAAATAAAAGAAAAAAAACGTGCTTCTATACGTGCGAAAGAATGCAGACGGTTCCACATATATAATACATAATATAATATAGACCAAGAATAAAGTGGGGATTTAAGGTTCTAGTGGTATTAAGCTAGATACTGGAACGCTTAGTCTAAAATATAGATCCCCATTGTAGGCGGGTACCAGCCATAATAAAATAAGAATCAAACACTGGGCGACCGCAACAGCTCATTCGTGGCATTCAGCGGTTAAACAGGAAAGCGACAGCCCGGCCACATGTTGGCTATCTGGCCATATGACCCGGAGCCAGCACCCGCCGTTAGCAGAGTTATCCTCTAGCGCACGCGCCACTAATCGGCCGCCGGCGCATAGTGCTAACAACGTCGCTCTACGCACACTGCGCGATTAAAGAGACATACAGCCATCCACTCTACGATCGGCAGCGAGACCAGTGCAATCCGTCGCGTATAGCTCACTGTTAGACTGACCGCTGGACCTATCATCACACTCACACTGAGCGAGATTACCTAGCTGCATCCCCCAGCCCAAATCAGAGGACATACCCAGCCACGAAGGGCCACCCCTGAAGGCGCGCAGCGTGTCTTCGGATGGTGATGCCATTAATCGGGTATCAATATTTAAGGGATAGGAATGGTCATTTAAAATTTCCAGATGCTAAAAGGTATCAGCTGGCGTCTTTATAAATCGTTGCTTAAAGCTAAAACAAAATAAAAAAAAATGAAAAGAAAGCTATGCTGACGCCTAGGAGCCATGGATGTATATAATTTTTGTTTGTGGAAATACCTTTAACTAATATATATAAATTTTGTTTGAACAGCTACAACGCAATGTCTACGACATCTTGGGCCCAACAGTCAACGTACGAGTAACTAAAAGCTGCGTGAGTAATGTAAATAAGTAGTAGTAACATCTTTAAAAAACCCTGGTAATGTCAGATGGCACTTACCAAGTACTAGACAATAAAGTATCTCACATATACAAATGATTCCGCAAATGATTCCTCCGCCGCCACCGCTGTGGTCATTGCCGATTTCAAGCTCAGCACCAAGCACATTAAGGCCCTTCTGGCTCAGTAAAGTATAAGACCTGAAATTGATTAGGACCTAAGCTAGACGAACGGACTTACATGAGGAAATAATTTTAAGGTAGCTGAGTGGACGTCCATTGTGGGATTTACGTGGGATAATACCTAAATTAGTAACTTAGTCATCATGATCTTAGTTTTAAGCTTCTATCAATTAAAGTGAAGATACTGAATTGGAAATGAAACGATAAAGGTTTATTTAATATGGTCTGTCAAGTAGTTTTTGCTAGATTTTGAACACATGCTTTGAAAAGGTTACGGAACCTTTTGTTTTGGGGCAACGTTGATATTTCAGCGATTGTCATGGTAGGGGGGGTAAAGAAGAGGGATCATAACACCTAATTCCCTCAATGGAGCGTAATAACCGTAGTAGTCATTTTTCTTTTTGCTTGCGTGTTGGCGCACCTGATCATCTTTTATTTAGATATTTTCATTGTTTTATATAATTATTTCCGACGCGCAATAATATTATTAGGTGTGTCTGCGTACCCGTGCAGTTTGGTAAGAAGAACCCCGACCAATCCGACGAGCTAGACCAGAGCATAGCTAGAATAAGCCACTCGAGCCAAATTGTACATATTAACTTCTTGGGTACGGTTGTCCGAACTCTAGGATCGCCGCCTGTACACTTCACATTTAAATGGCGCCCAACTTGTGGGGAACGAGCAAGAGTACTAGAGCCATAGTAAAGCGGCTTGAATATCAAGTAAACAATTTTCATAGGGAAAATTTAGAAAGTTTGGCCCACAATAGCTCTATTAATGCATCCATAATTAAATTTCATATTTCTCACCGCAAGATATCGTACAGATTCTTATATTCACATTTAAGAGCTACCCTAAAACGGTTTTGGATTTATCGATTGCAATTCGGAATTAAAGATTGATCGTGACCTCGCGAATTGAGAGCGTCAGTTTCAATATGATAATAATACTTTGATGAGAGTGTTTTCGAATAGTTAAGGATTAAAAAGGTGCTGGAGTACTTCGGGCCTTGTCCAACAATTCAGTACGCCTTTTATACAATTTTTCAATAGTTCCATTAGTCGAAATGGTCAGGAAATCCATCGTGTTATGTTCACTTTATATAAGTGTTTAACAATAATTTGGCGTGATGAAAGACAAACCTACAATTTTATGACAGTTTGAAATACAACCATTTACAAATAACTTTTTTTTGGAGGACAGATAATCGTATAAGAACCAAAAGTTCCAAGTGCCTTGCAAGAGCAGGGTCCATTCTGTGGAAGATGCACCGAAGTAGTCGGCCACGGACTTAATAGCCAAGGCCTCGTGCAAACACAAGTTCCATAAGGATTGTATCTTGGAAGAAGTACGAATTACACCCAAGTGCCCAGATTGCGGAGCCGATTGTACGTCATGTATTTAAATTCAGCAGCGTAAAGCGTAAATAATTCATTAGGCACGAATGAGAGGTCACAGGCACCCAGGGGGGCATCCGAAAATTTTAGAGGGAAAGGTCGAGGAGCCAGCCCTAGAAGAGGCATGTCCACCAGGTCGACCAGCCGAACATTTAAATCGCGCCCTGAACGATCCAACATGGCGAACTTCGTTAGCTCAGTGATAGCTAGTCAGTAAGCAAAAATGCTTAACAGCTTGGCCGCTTTCCTGAGCAAAAGCATAGAAGAGTGCATTGAGAAACAATTAGCTTCGCTTCGCTTAGACCCAACTGAACCTACAACCATAAGAGGAAATAGAAATAGACAAGATTTATGCGCACGGATGAATTCATTTATCGCGTTCGTGCATTGACCGAACAAAACCTGAACAGGGATTATCAAATCCTGTGTGATCATGTCTATCTTCTTTTGAGCGGAAAAGCGAGTGATTGGTCCTGGAAGTTCCATCGCAGCCACATAAATTTTACTTGGGAAACCTTCTGTAGGGAATTTCGTGAAAGATTTGACGAGGGGGAAACGGATCTAGATATTTGGGAAAAGATAAGGAAGCGGCGGCAAGGAGAAAACGAGCCGGCTCCGCGGCCATCGCTTTGGTCATTGTCGATTTAAAGCTCAGCGCCAAGCACATTAAGACCCTTCTGGCTCAGTAAAGTATAAGACCTGAAATTGATTAGTCTTAGGTACTAGACGAAAGGACTTACATGAAGAAGTAATTTTAATGTAGCTGGATGGACGTCAATTATGGGATTTACGTTGGATAATACCTACATTAGTAACTTAGTCGTCATGATCTGAGTTGTAAGCTTCTATCAATTAAAGTGAAGATACTGAATTGGAAACGAAACGATAAAGGCTTATAAAATATGGTCTGTCAAGTAGTTTTGCTAGATTGTGAACAAATGCTTTGAAAGGTTTACGGAACCTTTTGTTTTGGGGCAACGTTGATATTTCAGCGATTGTCATGGTAGGGAGGGTAAAGAAGAGGGATCATAACACCTAATTCCCTCAATGTAGCGTAATAACCGTGGTAGTCATTTTCTTTTTTGCTTTATTGTTTTATATAATTATTTCTCTCCCGTGCAGTTTGGTAAGAAGAACCCCGACCGATCCGACGAGCTAGACCAGAGCATAGCTAGAATGCCCCACTCGAGCCAAATTGTACATCAGAATTTTCATTTAGAATAGAAATATCTGCACCTGTCTATTAACGAGCATTCCCTCTACCACGATGAATACCTCTGTAGGTATTACTTTAACATTGTTATTGTTATTGTTAGTATTATTACTCCTGTTCTGGTTATTACAATTACTTCTATTCGTATTACCATGACCTTTATTATTGTTGCCGTTATTTTGATTATTGTGGTTATTATAGTTTCTCCTATTGTTATAACGAGCATTCCCTCTACCACGATGAATACCTCTGTAGGTATTACCGCGATATGAATTTACTCTTTTGGAATAGAATACAGTTTTCACATTGCCAGTAAATCACGTACTAATTCTATAATATGCGCTTATCGCTTCATCCATTATTGTGCATGTTTTTATGCTCTAATGCTCGGCTTTTTTGATCATAGAGTCAATTGCATCTCTAGTATTAGCACGTTCTGGCGGTATACCTTTATCGATAAACGAGGCTTCGCGCGTAGCTTTCATAAATTATCGATTTCGTTAGTATATTGCGTGGCCGTTTTCCCTTTTTGCTGTACATTTGCCATTTTGGCCTTTACATTTTGTGCTGTTTCGCCCACAATTTCAGTCTACAGTTTGTTAATAATTGCAGCTATGGATGTTTCATTTTGTACCTTGTACAGGGTTGTTCCAATTATTTTTGATTTTATTACATATTTTGCGATCCCTTCATATGGTCCCTTTGCTAGGTCGACCAGTTTGATTGCCATAATAATTCTATGTAGATGGTTTTTCTGTCCATCGAATTCCGTTACCGCACTCGATATTTCTCTTATGTATGCCCTTATGGCGGCTGAGGCATCTGCCATTATAACGGCATTTGTTCTACTATACTGAGGTTTGTATCAGACACAGAACTTTCTTCTTCTACCAATTCGGTTAATACCGCTGGAACTGTTAGATCGTGTATATATTTTCCCTTTTTTTTAGGTGTCAGAGTTGCCTGATTCTATCGATTCTAGTTTCAATTGTTAAAGGGTTACTTAGGATTGTCGGTATAGATATATTCAAATTTTATTTCCCATTTATAGTTATCAAATATGATCTTAGTTTAATCAAAAAGTTTGAAACATATGACTACTGAGTTTGATTAAACTTTTCCCTTTTGTCGTGAATTAACGTGTCCGGTTGAAACACTCTACTAATATTTTTGCATGCTTATTTTATTTATTGTAGCCAAAATATGTTGCCATTCCATAATGAATTATGCAACAAGTATAAGGTTCTAGTCGGGAGCTCCTGACTAGGGGATACCCTGAACCCTCTTATTCCAACACCATATACAGCTTATAATAAAGATAAATTTAAAAAAAAAGTTCCTGTTGTAGTAGGGCGTCCGCAGGGCTTCCAGGTAAACTTGGTCTTATTACTGAATAGTTGGGGGAGCGTTTGTGCTCTGCACAAATATTTTCGAGGTTATTTTTCGTCGGATTGATTTGATTTTTATGCATAGAAATTAGACCTCTGACATTCTGATAATGAATATTAACTAGGCCGGAAGACGAAGTTAGTTTTTTGGAGCATTAACGATACCCTTTTCGTTTTTTGGCTTAAACTCGTGAAACAATCACGTGTAGAAGCCAAAATTTGGGATAACAAATGATTGGGAACATATCATGTGAAACATTTATTTTGAATGATGATATTTCACGAGGAGTGGAGAAATTAAATTTCGTAACTGACCCGCTAGCAATATAGGCAGCCAATGACTCACAAGTGGTGTCATACGAAACTCGACACCCAAAAACTTTTGTGATATATGTATATACATATATACCAGTATTGAAATGATTGCAGTAGCACTTCAGTGCTGGTTGGCTTGGATATTAATAATGTCTCGTGTGTAGTTTGATTTATGTAACAGGCAGAAGGAAGCATCTCCGACCCCATAAAGTATATATATTCTTGAACAGCATCAATAGCCGAGTCGATCTAGCCATGTCCGTCTGTCCGTCCATCCGTATGTATGAACGGCAGGAAATTTTAGCTGTAGGTCCTCCTAGTCCCCGCGAAGATCGAGTTTGTTTCCTATATTCGATAACTTGCCCCGCTTCCAAGTAATGGATCCAAATCGATATCGAAATCCTGTTTTTTGAGCAATTTTGGTAAATAATAAGAGCTAGTGTCATCAAAGTTGACATGTAGCTTCTAGAATAGTATATATATATATCAAGTATCTTTAATTATATAGCTATCGCCAATTTATGCTGTCCAAAAATATAAGCGACAATTTAAATGCAAATGACTTTTTGCTAATACACGAATATTCTATAGTACAATAAGATGTACTTTAGAAAATTTCATCAAAATCGGTTAAGAAACATAGAAATGATTAAAGAAAACTTGTTTTGACTTTTCTCCTATCAGCGGCAGCAAGCGCAAATTCTAAGAATTTCTATATACATGTACACACACATTCATGCGCGTCTTCTTTGAATTCTATCAACAGCGTTGTAAATGCGATTGTATTGTTTTATGTGCTGCTATTTAAATTCGTTTTTTTCTCAGCAAGACTCAATTATTGGTGTGGTTGTTGAGTAGAGGCGGCGGTAAGTAGTGTGGTGTGTTGCGAGTTCGAACCCTATCGAGGAAACTATTTTATTTATTTTTTTTGGCTGGTGTGGCTGTTGATTAGAGGCGGCAGCAAGTAATGCGGTCAGTTACTAGTTCCAACCCTGCCAAGGAAACTTTTTTTTTTAATTTATCTTTATTACTAAAGCAAACGAGCGCGAGCTGCATTTAGTGTTGGAATATGAGGGTTCAAGGTATCCCCTAGTCGGGAGCTCCCGACTAGAACCTCTTACTTGTTTTTTTGTTTTCTTCTGCATATATATTAGTTGTATAGGAAAAATTGTAGTTAATTTTTTTTTGTTTTTAATATTATTATTATTATATATTTTTTTTTTTTCGCAAAAGAAATTCGTTATTTTCTCTTTTCTTTCTTGTTTTAATGTATAAAATTTTATGTATTGGTTAATCAAACCATTTTCATGAAATTTTTCAGTTATTATACTTTTTTAACCTACTTTGTGTACTCTCTATTTTTTCTGTTTGCTATCTTCAATTAAAATATTATCAAACTTATGACCTGCTTCATTTCTTAGCAATACTTTATCTCCTATTTTTAGGTCAAAATTTGAAATCGTCTTATCATAGTTAAGTTTTCTATAAGTCTTAGCTTTATATAACATATTTCTAGCTCTTTTATATGCTATTTCTAATCTAAATTTTATTTCCTTAGAATAATCGTCTATATTATAGATCGGGTCTATTCTATCTATCTTATTAAAATCTATGAACTGTCTTGGTAGTCTTCCAAATACTAGTTCGTATGGACAATATTCATGCATAACCGAAGGTGTGTTGAAACAATACGTGAAGTATTGGATCCAAACGTCCCAATCGGTTTTGTCTGCTGAAATGAATGAGCTAATATGCATTGAATTTTCTATGACTTCGTTCTATTGTCCCTAATGTCTGGTGATGATATGCAGTAGAAGTGAGATTCTTGATCTTCATGTACTTGCACATGTCTGATATTGCTTGATTCTTATACTCAGTTCCCATGTCCGAAACGTCTTCATTGGACCATACTTAAGTATAAAAACTTCAAATATTGCTTCTTGCGACATTATATGCACTTTTGTTTGCAATTGGTATGGCTACTAAACATTTTATTAAATCACATATTAGTGTGACGATGTATTTATTGCCATATTCAGTTCTTGGTAGTGGACCAACGGTGTCCACTATCACTATGTCGAAAGCATTTGTTGGTGTTTCAGTGAAGGTCATTGGGGTCTTCGTATGTGTCGTTGTTTTCGACATTTGGCATTTATGACATCTACGTATGTCATATTTTTTCAATAGTAGTGTCTTTAAATTTTCTCTAGCGTTTTTGTTATGCCAGTATGACCTACTGGAATTGGATCGTCATGATATGTATACAGTATTGTTTGTATCTCTTTTTCACTTTGTATAAGGGACACCGGCTGGAGTAGATCTACTCTCAATAATTTTAATATTTTATTGCTCACTCGTTTGAAAGTGTCTATTAAATTGATTCAAAGATCTCTTCATGCGGTGCCACTTTGAGCTGGCTGAATTCTAAAATACCGCCTTGCGTTTCAAGCCTTTGGAAGACGTTGGGCTTAGATGGCCTTAGCAAAAGTTCTTTATTGTTAACTGTTCAGTTTTTATTTTGTCTACTTTGCTGCCTGGTAGTGACTTTCAGGACTTTGTTTTGAATATTCTTTAGCTCGGATATTGTTATCCGCTTCTGCAACGAAATTGTGTTTTTCCATTAAGTATTCGACCGTTAAATTATATTCTTCTAATTCAAGTCTTATGCGTGTTCACTTTGAGGTGTCATTGAAAATAAAAATGTAAGTGGTCTGTGATCTGTTTTTACTGTGAGATGTTTGACATATATATATGGTCGAAAATGTGTTATTGCCCAATGAATAGCAGCTAACTCTTGCTCCTTTGTGCTTTTATTACTTTCACCCTTTGTGAATGAACGTGATGCATATGCTATTGGGTGTTGAATTCCATTATGGTTTTGAGTTAAAACTGTTCCACATGCTTGTTTACTAGCATCAGTTATTATGCAAAATTCTTTGCGAAAATCTGGATTTTGTAATAACGTAGGGTGCATTAGCTTTTCTTTAAGATGCTGGAATGCGTTTTGGCAATCGTCTGTCTGTCCAATTGAAATATACATTCTTTTTACAAAAGTTGGTTATGTGCCGTGAATAGTCGGCGAAGTTTTTAATAAAACGAGAGTAGTAATTGCAAAATGCAACATCGTCTAGCGGTGTCCACATCATGTGGGAGTGGACAATTCTTGATGACGTCATATGTTCTATCATCTGGCAAGGCTCCTTTATTAGTGCATTTGTGACCTAGGAAAGCCCTCGTGCATAAAAAATTAACATTTTCCTGAATGCAATTTTAAGTCGCATTTCCTACATATTTTAAAAACATCTTTTAAGTTTTTAAGCATATGTTTTTCCGAACAAGCTATTAGATCATCCATATAAAGCAATGCTTGAGTAGGTTCAAGTCCAGAGTTCAATCTGATAGAAACCTGACATTATGTCAAGGCATGAGAAGTATTTGGCTCGACCCAATTGATCTAGGATGTCGTCAGTTTCTTTGGAACTAGCAAAATTGGGCTAATATTTTCGGGTACACATGGTTCGACTATATTGTCGGTGATCAATTTCACAACTTGTTTTTGTATTTCGTCCACTTGGCTATGAGGACTTCGGAAATTTGTTTTTAATATATTGGCTCGTCACTTCATGCATCAAAAATGAACATTTTTCTGGATGCAATTTTAAGTTGTATATCCTACATATTTCAAAAACATTTATTACATTTTTAAGCATACGTTTTTCGGAACAACCTATTACCATTAAGTCATCCATATACAGGAATGCTTTCAATCTGATGGAAACCTGAAATTAAGTCAAAGCATGAGAAGTATTTGGCTCGACCCAATTGATCTAGGATGTCGTCAATTCTGGAAAGCGAAAATTTATCGGACAAAAGCTTTTTATTTATTTGACGATAGTCAATTACTAATCGCCATTTCTTTTCCTCTGATCCCGCAAGGGATTTCTTTGGAACTAGCAAAAGTTGCCTATTGTATTCGGATACAGGTGGTTCGACTATATTGTCGGTGATCAATTTCCCAACTAGTTTTTGAATTTCGTCTACTTGGCCATGAGGACTTCGGTAATTTTTTATATATATTGGTTCGTTTTCTTTTAGTCTCAATTTTCGCTTATAGTAGTTATTAGTGGTTATCGATTCGGCTTCTAGTCCGAATACATCACTATATTTGGTGCATAACTCTACTACTTGTTTTTTGAATTGGGGCGGAAAATTTTTCTTTAAGTAAGCAAAAACGATTTCGTTTCTATTTTTTTGAGTAATTTGAATATTAGTTGTATTTATAAACGGACAAATGCATATTCGGATGTTGCTATTGTGTTCTTGCTTTGGTATTTGTTAAGGCACTTGAAAGATTTATTAAATTCCTCAATTTAATTTTCACATTTGTGGTACATTTTATATTTTGTCATTGACCCTACTAATGTAGCGTTTCCTCAGTAATTTTTCATGCAGAAGATATATCTTCAGAAGGAGGTTCATCGATGCTATTACAATGAGTATAGTTATCAGTATGTCTGTTACTGCAAATGGGGCGTGGTATCTACAACTTCTACCACTTTTACTACATTGGCGTGTTGTCATCTGCCTTGGATTCTTTACTACCTTTTTTAAAAATAACTATTGATTTTTTTGTTTTTGTTTAATTAATAAGATACTACCTGTGCAGACGTACTAGAAAAATTGTTGTTGGCCCTAGAATGGGATTTTCGTCAATAATAGTTTTTATTTTTTACAAAGGGTAATGTTGACAAGACTATTTCCCTCTCTCTTCTAGAACATGAAAAGAGTGGGCTTGTTATTGTGCCATATGTTTCGATATATTCTTGTTCAAATTCATATACTGTTATGAATTCCCTATGCCTTTGCAAAATTTTTATGGATTCCATACGAAAGTTTGGATATACGTTGTATATATGATCGATTGTGTCTTCAATCATGACGAAATTACTTTTTCATGAATAATGGCTTGATATACATTTGTATATCGATATATATACAAATGTTTATAATTTTTATTTTATTCGAAAAAAAACAACAATTTTGGGAAAAGTTACATTATTATATTTTTTTTCTTTAATTTGGATTTTTCCTTATTGTTTTTTTTTTTTGATATTATCTGTTTTGGCAGATGGCCTTTGTAATATTTTTTTTGTAAATTCCTACTTCGATCAACGCAGTGATCTCCTCTCTAATATTTCGTGCAACTGTTTAGGTTGCACTCTGCCTTGACGCACACAACATAGTGGGCGTCATTACAATTGTTTACAATTTTTTATTTTAAGTTTAATTTAATTTAATTTAATTTAATATAATTTGCGGTCAGCGTTGCCGGTGACGGTCATCGCACAGGCCGGGGTGAAAAGTGGTCCCTCGCAGTCTGCTGGACACTTTTTTGTTGGTCTGGGGAGCTGTTTTTTCTGTGGCGGTGAAATTTTTGTATTATTATTTATGGTTTTGATATATTGAGGAGAAGGTGTTACGTGTGCTTTAAGTCGCTTTGCCTCTTCATTGAGGAAATCTAGCTCTCTTGTTAGTCTATTTAAATCTTCCCAAGTCGGGGGCTTATTGCTATTATATAATAGCTTGCATATCTCAGCTTTGCTTTTTTTTATATACAGCTGTATTCCTCCTCGATTTCTTGGTTTTTTTTTTATTTGATTTTGATTAACGGCCGGGGCACTGGCACTGGCGGCCCCGTATGCACGAATCGTACTGATGCCCGGATACTCTTGCAGAAATAAATTCCACTTACTGAGAAGACTCTCAGGTAGCGGATAGTTCCAGCCCAGTTCTTGATGCCAGATCTCCTGCATGAATATTTTTGTCTGAACAATGACTGGACCCTGCCAACCTGCTGGATCGAAGAGTTTGTCAATCTGTGAAAGGAATTCACGTTTGGAGACGGCCTGCTTTGTTGTTGGCTCGGATGGAGCAAAAAAGAACTCATCAGTGTCAGCTTTCCATCTGATCCCGAGAGTCTTTGCCGAACAGGCCTCTTCGATCTCTAAGAAGTCGGCGCGAAGCAAGTGGTCCTTGGGAATCGCTCTTAGCAAGTCCTTTTCATTGGATATCCATTTTCGCAAGGGGAACCCGGCAGATTCAAGAATGGGCTCCCGCTAGCACATCGTCGACACACATTTTGTTTCCGATAATGTGACTTGCTAATGGATAGAGCGAACGAACGTCCTCAGATAAATGATGTAGTACCCGGATTGCCAAAAAGGGGGCACAGTTAACTCCAAACGTGACTCTGTTGAGCTCGAAGTCACGAATCTCGTTGTCCTTTGTTCGGAACAGAATTATCTGATAGGGCGTGTGTTTGGGATGCACAAGTATCTGCCGATACATTTTCGTGAAATCGGCATTGAAGACATATCGGATTGCAGAACGGTCCCTGCATGTAGCACATCGTTCAGACTTTTACCATTCGATGACGGGTGGGAGGCGTTAAATAACTACGCAGAGCTTGGTCGTGGTGCTCTCAGGCTTGTGAACAGCATGGTGTGGTAGATAAAAGTTATCTGAACCATTGATTGGAGGGACTTGTCCAAGTGACCAAGTGCATATATTTCTGGATCACCACATCGTACTGCTCCTTGAGGGGGGCGAATTTTGCCAAACGATTCTCATTTCGTAGAAAATGAGCTAGTGCGATGGACCTTGAATGGCCTAACTGGATGTGATCGGAATTCTTGAATGGCAGTGTGACCAAGTATCTGCCGTTTTTATCTTTTTTAGTGTTTTTTTGGAAGTGGCGCTCACAAAACAGGTTGGATTCCTCTTCCAGCTTTACTGGAATATCCTCCACATCCCAAAATTTTGTGAGTAGTTTATCCAAGTTCGTATTTGGATTCAGCGAGACTTGAGTTGAAAAGGATGCGACAGATTTGGCTCTGGTCTTGAAAACGGGACCTGTAAGGATCCAGCCGAAAATCGGTTCTTGACCAAGGAGAGTGTCACATATGTTGGGATAGGAGCCACCTAACAATATGGATGGGAGGATATCGGCGCCGAGAAGCCCGTCTATCTGTGAGCTCCTATAGAAAGAGGGATCAGACAAATGTAATTTTGGAAGTTCTTTCAAAGAAGTTTGGGGGGTGGTGTAGAAGGCAAATTGCCTACTAGCTTTGGAAGAACATAAGCCGAGGTTTCAATATGAACCCTGGGCTTTATCGGAGAGCCAATATTAGAATGACAAAGTTTTTGAGGTTGAGCCGAAATAGCTTGATTTAAACCGGTGACCTCTGCGTCGTCGGGTTGATATGGAAGTTTAACCCTTTTGAATAACCTCTTCTGATATAAAGGTCGCTTCTGACCCAGAGTCGATTAGTGCCCGAGCTGTATATTTTGTGCCCAAACGACATACTTGGATGACAGCCGTGCCGAAGAGAACACCATGTGAGTTTGCGGAAAAGTAGTTTTGAACGGTAGCTTGGGTGGAAGTAGAAGTGGACTGTATAGACGAAGGAGGGTTCAAAAATATTGGTATTGGGGAAGCAGAGGGTACCTGGGGTCTGTTACGGTGGAGCAGCGTCTTGTGAGGTGGTGCTGTCAGGCGAAGCAGTTCGTTGTTCAATGACGGAAAGTCTCTCGGGTACGGACATTTGTAGAAAACATGGGCATATACGCACGGGATTGTTTTCCTTCTGACACAATTTGCAGTGTTGTGACTTTGTAGTCACTGTTGCCTTGAAGGTTCTCAGGTGGTTGGACTCTTTTTTTGTGGGTTTAGACTGGGGTGGCGTATGTGCGGTAGGACGTACATCCTCTATAGCCACCAAGGTGCGATATCGGTCGTTTAGAAATGAATTTATCTCGGACCATTGAGGTATCTCTGCCTTATCGTGGAGCCATTGTTCCAATAATGACAGCGTGAGCTACGGAAATTTAGAGGAGCACAAGAAAATGAGCAGACAATCCCAATTTTCGGTGCTCACCCTGGACAAGTCAAGAGCCGTGAAACACCCCTGGATTGTGCCCTGAAGCTCTTTTAGGGCGGCTCCAGACTCTTGGGTTGCTGAGGGGAGATTGAAAAGAATTTTCAAATCTCTCCGTCAGGCTCGCCCACGCTGACTGAAAGCCGTCATTCGTGAGTGGGGACTTGGAGACAAATGCCCTAGCTTCGCCGCTGGTTCTGGAATTTAGGTGGAACAATTTTTCTACCGGCGTCAGTCATGGATTGTTTATATAGAACGCCGTAAACAAGGTTCGGAAAGTAGGCCAGCGTAGGTAAACCCCACTGAAAACTTCAGTGTCGTATTGCGGGAGACTGCATCCCCTGGACATGCCCCTGCTCATAAATGGGAATAGTCAGTGACTTCCCGAAGGTAGCCTGAAAGCAACGCTTTTATTAGGGGTAGAGAAAGTTCGGAAGAGAAAACTTGATGCAAACTATTGTCATTTTTACATAGCACGCGAAAAGGATTGTGCATAGCGTAGTCTGTTGTGCACGTAGATAAGAATAAGGGGCGATAATTCCTGGTTGGTCTAGCAGGAACAGAGAATTAAAGACGCCCCTGCAAAAAAGGATAATCAATTTCCAACCTATGTGGAAAGACAACACCGAGAATTGTCCTACGGTTGGTTAACGACGGAAGATTAAGAAGAAGCAGCCTCCTGGAAAAGGATGGCAACCGAAGATTAGGGTCCCAATTTAAACCTCGTAAGGCAAAAATCAGAAATTGCTTCTGAACAGATTTAATACGATCCTGGCTATTGTTGCAAGAGGAGTATTCAAGGATAGGGCGAACAAGAGGGATGTACTGAAGTTTCGTTATAAAATAATCGTTAAACTCTTTAGACCATCGTTTAATGAATCCAAGTAAACCTTTTGCCTCATTAACGATGGTATCTATGTGAAGATTGAAGCAGAGTTTAGAATTGAAAAGAACGCCTAGATCCTTAACTGTTAGTATACGTTGCAATAGAGTATTGTCTTTAGACTCATAGACCATTGTTTAATGAATCCAGGTACATCTTTTGCCTCATCAACGATGATATCTATATACAGATTGAAAAGAATGCCTAAATCCTTAACTGATAGTATACGTTGCGATGGAGTATTATCGATTGTATAACTGAAAAGATAAGGTGTAGTACGATTAAAGGTTGAACAATTTAGATGCAATTCATTGGCCGAACACCAAAGTTGCATAGCGTTCAAATCGTCTTGAAGACGAGAATGATGTAGGGGATTGGTGTAAGATAGAATAAGTTTCACGTCGTCCGCATACATAAGTACACGGGCATGTGATAAACCAGAATCCAGATTATTTATAAAAGAGTAAAGAGTAAAGGTTTCAGATGACTACCTTGAGGAACACCAGAAGTAATCCGTCTCTTTTGCTTTGGATTACTTCTTATTTAAAAGGTAGGACCCAAAGAGTAATGCTGAGGCTGACTACCTCTAACCAGGTTTACATTTCCTCTGGTGTTCCTCAAGGTAGTCATCTTGGACCTTTACTCTTTACTCTTTTTATAAATGATATTCCCTGTATTATATTCCATGCCCGTGTACTCATGCATGCGGACGACGTGAAATTTATTCTATCATACACTAATCCCCTACTACATAAGGATCCATAGATACCATCGTTAATAAGTCAAAAGGTGTACTTGGATTCATTAAACGATATATATATATATATATATATATATATATATAATCTCTATATATATAACTGTTTGTCCTGACTGACTGACTGACTGACTGACCGTCTGTCCGTCTGTCTGTTTCTATGCGAACTAGTCTCTCAGTTTTAAAGCTATCTTTATGAAACTTTGCAGAAGTCCCTCTTTCTGTTGCACGCAGCTCATATGTCAAAACCAGCTGGATCGGACCACTATATCATATAGCTGCCATAGGAACGATCGGTCGAAAAGTAGGTTCTTGTATGAAAAACATTTTTGTTTATAAAGTTATCTTTACTAAACTTGGTATTTATTAGTTTTACTACGTTCCCCATATATATGCAAAATCCTATTAAGATCGGACAACTATATCATATAGCTGCCATAGGAACGATCGGTCGAAAATTAAGTTTTTGTATGGAAAATTTTTATGTTTTTCAAGATATCTTAACCAAACTCGGTACTTATTAGTTTTACTAAGCTCCCCATATATATGCAAAATTCTTTTCGGATCGGGCAACTATATCATATAGCTGCCATAGGAACAATCGGTCGAAAATTAAGTTTTTGTATGGAAAATTTTTATGTTTTTCAAGATATCTTGACCAAACTCGGTACTTATTAGTTTTACTCCGCTCCCCATATATATGCAAAATCCTATTAAGATCGGACAACTATATCATATAGCTGCCATAGGAAAGATCGGTCGAAAATTAAGTTTTTGTATGGAAAATTTTTTTGTGTTTCAAGATATCTTGACCAAACTCGGTATTTATTAGTTTTACTACGCTCCCCATATATATGCAAAATTCTATTAAGATCGGGAAACTATATCATATAGCTGCCATAGGAACGATCGGTAGAAAATTAAGTATTTGTATAGAAAATTTTTATGTTTTTCAATATATCTTGACCAAACTCGGTATTTATCAGTTTTACTACGCTCCCCATTTACATGCAAAATCCTATAAAGATCGGACAACTATATCATATAGCTGCCATAGGAACGATCGGTCGAAAATTAAGTTGTTGTATGAAAAACGTTTTTGTTTTTAAAGTTCGCTTTCGATCACATCTTTTTCGATCACAGAAGCAAGCACAAAGTGCTTAGAATTCGTGATAACCGAAAAGGTTCGGCCTGCAAGGGTATTAAATCTTCGGCGTGCCGAAGATAGCCCTTCTTTCTCGTTGTAAGTGTTTCTTCTACTTTTTTTTTTTTATTTTATTTTTAATTTGCTTTGAACTTATATGTTAAATACAGTGTTAACCTTATTAATATGATTACAAATATGGTTATTGTAATTATCTGGAATACATTGTTAAATTTTGTGTGTTCATTTATAATTTGTTTCGTTTGTGCAAAGTGCAAAAGTGGTTCTTATTTTTAACATTATTGCTTACATAAATGTTTTGAGTATAATCTAACATGTTGTTTGAAATTGAAATTTTATTAATTTGCACTGAACAATTAACGATTTTTATTAAATTGTTTCCTTCAATTGTTATTTCGTTATTTATAAAATTGTGGTCTAATATAGTTTTTGGTAAATTCCAAGTTGAAAGTATATTTGGTTCTACGTAGTTGATTTGAACATTTTTAAAAGTTTAAGTATAACTACATTCTGATGTTATTTGATTTATAATTCCTGTCATACATTCATTATTAACTTGCTATATACATTTTTGTCTTGTGTAAAATATTTTTCATGAGCTATTTCTGTCAAAATGTTATTATTTTCATCTGGGTATGGAATTATTTCAAATACTGGGTTTTTTATTATTTCTCGAGGAATAAGGGATATTATCAGTATTTCGTTTGTATCTGATTTAAAAAAAGTATAAGTATATATTCAACAATTTCTTAGAGTTAACATGCAACAAATAGTCATGTTTTAATAATTTCGGGTTAAAAATGCCTAATCCTCTGAGCTGCATTCCCATCTCTGTCTTCTATATATTCTGTAAAGTGTTGCAAGTTAAATATAAGGATATCTAGTTTCTTTCCTTTTTCTGTCTCTTGATTTAGTTCGTTCATGATTTCTATTCCTTTGTTTATAGCTTCTATTATGTGATTTAATTCATTAACCTGCTGCTTATTTTTTGTTCAATTTCTTTTTTGTCTTCTTGGACTAATGTTCCAAATAAGTATGTGTATACTGTTCCTACTATGTTTACTAAACCTCTTTTGCTGCGTTTGGCTACTTTTAAGCCGTTTATTTGTCTGTTTAATTTTTCTACTAGGTATTCGATCTGTACTAGGTTATTAAATTCTTTAGTTTGTTCAATTAAATTATTAAAAGTTTCTTCGGGTTTTGTTATGTTTTGTGGGGGAGGCGTCAAATAAGTAATCTTCAGGTGTTGTTTGAAAATCAGTATGATTATTTGGTAGTGGCACTTTATTAGAAACTTTCGGCTGCATATTTTGCATTTTCTTATGTCGAAGCTGTTGAGGTGGAGTGGAGATCGTGGGGAGAGTACTGAGCGTACTTTGGATCCTATGTGAGAGTGAGTCCCTCTCGTTGAAAAATCCCGGTCGAGTTCGATGACACACAACGCAAAGCATTTGAACGCCTAAGAAACATTCCGGCATCAGAAGATGTCATTCTTATATACCCAGACTTAAAACAGCCCTTCGAATTAACCACCGATGCCTCCGCTGATGGCATCGGGGCTGTATTGTCCCAGGAAGGCCGACCTATTACAATGATCTCGCGAACCTTAAAGCAGTGTGAGCTAAATTACGCTACTAACGAGAGATTTACAAGCCATTGTATGGCCTCTAGGAAAACAGAAAAATTTCCTGTATGGTACCAAAGATATAAACATTTTTACTGACCACTAGCCTTTAACCTTTGCAGTTTCTGGAAAAAAACACTAACGCAAAAATAAAGAGGTGAAGGCTTACAGTTTGTAGCGGATGCCTTATCACGGCAAAATGTAAATGCTCTACAGGACGAACCTCACTCCGACGTCGCGACCGTACCCAGCGAACTGTCATTGACCTACATCGTCGAAACAACCGAAAAACCTATAAACTGCTTTAGGAACCAAATAGTTTAAGAAGAGGCACGTTTCCCACTAAAACGAAATTTTATACTTTTTGGCAGTAAAAATCGCCATTTTATTAAGTTCACTGACAAAAACACTGTCTTTGGTCAACCCAGACGTTGCAAATGCAACACATTGCGATTTGCCAACACTCTCTAGTTTTCAACACAACATTGTGTTAAATTTCCCGTCAACGAAATTTTGGCATTGTAAGAACTTGGTGTGCGACGTCATAGACAAGAACGAACAAAGGGAAATAATAACTGCTGAGCCTAATCGTGCGCATCGTGCGGCCCAGGAAAATGCCAAGCAAGTCCTTCGCGACTATTATTTCCAAAAATGAACAAACTAGCAAGTGAAATCGTCGCAAATTGTAAAGTTTGCACCAAAGAGAAATACGACAGACACCCCAAAAACAAGAGCTCGGAAAAACCTCACTGTGTGTCTTATCCTGGGGAAATGCTTCATATCGACATTTTCAATAAGGACAAAAAACAGTTTCCAACTTGCATCGACAAGTTCTCAAAATTCGCAGTTGTCCAGCCATTAGTCTCTCGAACAATAGTTGACGTCACAGCTCCCATATTGCAGTTAGTGAAAACGCTCCCCCGCCCCACAGTGTTTCAAACGGTCAGGTAGAGCGCTTCCACAGCACCCTAGCCGAAATCGCAAGGTGCCTAAAAATCGATATAAAAAATTGACAACACAACTGAACTCATGATGAAGGCAACAGTAAAGTACAACAAAACAGTGTAGAGTTTTGTTACTGTTAGTTACTGACCTAAAACCAGTCGAAATCATTCATGCAGCATCTGAAAATCTCCGGCGGGCTATAAGAGAATAAAAAACAAAAGCCCAGAAAATTAATATTAATATACCGAATAGACAAAACAAGGTAATTGACGTAGTCGAAAAAGTGTTCGTAAAGAACAACAAGAGACTGGGCAACAAGTTGTCCCCTTTATGTTCAGAGAAAAAGGTTAAAGCAGACCCATCTGTTCTTGTTAAGGGGAGGGTAGTCCACAAGGACAACCTCAAATAAAATTTACTTTTTACGCACCGAATATATAAGTTAGTGATAGAAATAAGATGCACAAATATTATTTATTCTCATTCTTCTCTATATTACAGGATTAATGTCACCATACGACTTGTATTAGTGACAGTAGTAATAAACTGTCGGATCACCGATTATTCGCACTCTAATTCCATTCCTGTAATATATGGCGATGCATTAGTATGGGAACAGAGGGACTACTTGAGGCACTCGAGCAATCTGTCTGATTTCACAGCAATTGCAGACGAGACAGAATGGTTAGCTAAATTATTCCCGCAGTCACACATGAGAAAATTATTAGATGTTGATACAGATCACATTATAAGTCTTTTGTCCGTTCTACAAATCCATCACAGAATAGCCAGAAGCCTGGACTTTCTGGGCACAGCACTTAAGGTAGTAGCAGGCACTCCAGATGCCTCAGATTTCGAGAAAATCAATGTCCGAATTTCAATTAATAGAATCTAACAATACACAGGTAGTAATAAACTCAGAGATTCAGAAACAAATTAATCAACTCACTGATACCATCAATCAAATAATTAAAGCAAAGAAAAATGATTTTGTTGACACCCCGCATTTATACGAAGAACTGTTGGCGAGAAACAGAATGTTAATTACAGAAATTCAAAATTTAATTTTAACAGATACTTTTGCTAAGTTAAATATAATAAATCCTACCCTTTTGAACCATGACGATTTTGAAGTCTCTAGTTGAGCTAGCCCTCGACATACCCGTAGTTTGTTTATTAGAGGCATCTAATATTAAGGTCTTTCAGTCCGAAAACATTATTCACATACTAATCGAATACCCTAGAATAAAATTTATTTGTAAGAAGATCACCGTCTTCCCCGTATTACACTGATAAGTTACGATAATAATTGTTTGTTGGGTTGCCCTAAGCAATCCAAGCGCTCTATAATTGTTTGTTGGGTTGCCTTAAGCAATCCAAGCGCTGAACGTCTGCATCAGCACTTTGTAGGGGCAATGGTCAGAGGCGGTAATCAAACACTTTTGTTTATGTCGCAAGTCTTCCGCTTAGTGCCTATGATTATACTGAGTCGGCTTGCCGACCATGATATTGTGGCGTGATGCGAGTGCCAGACTTGGGCCTTAGAGTTAATTATTCTTGTATGCATATTCAGTTTTATTTGAAACGCGCAACACATAAGTCGCTGAAATAAATATACTGCTCCGGCATTGGAGGACAGCGCGGGATCAACGCACTCACTTACCCAAGATAACATTGTGATGCAACGCGAGAATCATACGCATACTAACCAAACATAATATTTGTGTTACTACGCGGGACCCGCATTATTTAATAATTTACATACGCACATACGCCGGTTGTAATTGGAATGTGTTATAATTGTAATTTGTGCTGTGATATTTCTTCTATTGTACATTGTGCACTTAAAAGTATTATATGTGGACACGCATAGTACATATGATTTTGTGGATTTATTTATCGGATGTGTGTACTACGTGGTTGCACAAATGTATTCGGCAAGAAATCTTAAGTTGAGAAATTGAACTGGAGTTTGTATTTATTTTTATTATATATTACAATGCGTTAAATATAGTGTGTGTTTTTATTTAAAAAATATATTTGGAAAATTATATTATGATTGTGGATGTATTTTAAAATGTATGTATATGGATAATTATATTATTATGTTTACATATATGTATGTATGTACATACATTACGTGCCTTTGAACTCAGTGTATGTGTGTATATCGGACTGAGTGGTTAATTAACTATATTATATGCGAATAATATTGAAGGTGGAAACTTAATTATTACTCCCCTTTCTTGTTTGATGGATAGGAAAGGCAGATAGCAATATAAGTGTGTTCTTATGTAATAAAATTAAAATAATTAATTAATTAAAAATAATTACCAAAAATTTGCACTAGGCTGCTTTAAAACGGATAATTAATATATACAATATATGGAAAATTGCCAATCACTTTTTTTGTGGAAAAAAAGTATGGCGGAAGATATAGCGGATGTTGCTGAACGTATATATATATATGGAGTATGGAGTATGGTATGGAGCCGTCGGGATGACTCCGCAGAGTGGTCGCTAATTCTGTTAAGGGAAAAAGGGAAGCCGCCGGAATCGCTCCGCTGCGGTTAGGTTAGAGTCGGCCTGCGTGATGGGTGCTGCTGGGATCGCTCCGCTGCAAGACGAAAGCCTACAAATGCACAATTTCTACACAGACAACGCAAATACTGTTTTATTTTTGTGTACGTTCACTTCCGTTTTATTTGTTTCTTAACTTCCCTAGCCTTGCTGCACCGTCAATTCTAGGCTGTTCCTACCTAACCTGGCAGCTAACTCACGGTCCCTAAACTCTGTCCTTCGTTACGTATGCACGTCCGATACTCACGCTTGTCGGTTCCAAAGTGTCTTCATTGTCTTTATACTTAGCCTATGCTAACAATATGATTATTATTTACTTAATTCTTCTTATGTTTTATGTTTGGGGGGCCACACTGTGACTCCGCGTCACAATGGGAAAGAAAGTGTATAATTACTTATTTTGTGCCAAAATCTTGTGCCTGTATGAATTTATAATCATATGCGAATATACGCTGCATTGTATCTTTTTGTGGGGGAGGCGTCAAAAAAGTAATCTTCAGGTGTTGTTTGAAAATCAGTATGATTATTTGGTGGTGGCTTATGTCGAAGCTGTTGAGATGGAGTGGATCGTAATTTGGATCCTATGTTAGAGTGAGTCTCTCTTACTGAGTGACTCTCTCACTGAGTGAGGCTCAGTCAATGCTCCGTTCAAACAAGCATTGAACTGGCATCAAAATTTTACCCCCCCCCCTTGCAATATGCAGCTTGCAAGGATCCCTATGTGTGCATGTGCCAGAGAGTATCCACACAATCTTGGAATTTTGAGCCATAGGCAGACCGCCTTGGCTCGGGAGGATACCCGGTAAGATAACGTATGGGTAGACGTCGGCGCCGAGTACCAATGGTACTGGAGATGGGTGGAACCAGTTGTTTGTCAAAACGACGTTGCTGAACGGGTCCTTCATGTCCGCAGTGATTGCTCTGGCTGTTGTTATGCAGTTGAGTTGGGGGTCAGCCTTCAAGATTACCTCTCGAGACATCTGAGTTGTCTTGGAGCGTAGCACGGCTGTGCATGCTCCTTCTGCGCCAAAGCGAGTGACGGAAAAGGCATAGGCCATAGGTTGTATTGATGCGGCGTACTGGACAACACGGATCGATTAAGGCCCGAGTCTCGAGGGTCTTCTTCCCGGTGTCGAGGAGCACTATGGCGGTGGGCAGGATGCTGATCCCCTCGTGCTGGAGAAGGGACGTAAGCGACGTCCGTATAATGGAAGAATTTTGCCTTGGGAGTGATGTGCTGCTGCGAGGAGCCAGAAGCTCTTCTTGTTGGCCTGTTGGCTGACCGAGAGGGTCGACCGCCACAGGGATCACGCATGTGGAGTAGTATGTGGTTATCCTTTTTGCAAATTTTACATTTGGCTCCACTGCGGCATGACTGCCCTGAGTGCTGATGGGCAAGGCAATTGGGGCAGTATTTATTGATTAATACTGCTCGGAGGCGCTTCTCGGGCGTAAGCTTCATGAAGCGTTGGCACTTTCGTAGCGCATGGATGCCTCCGCACACCCGCCATCTAAAGGAGTCGGATCCTTAGCGTCGATTGGGTTGCTTCGTTGACGGTGTCATGCTAGTCTTCTCTACTCTGGATAGGGAGCTGAGGAATAAGAGCCGTGGTGAGCTCGGAAAGAAGAACAACGCCACACAGCTCTTAGCGTGGTAGTGATACCGTCTTAACTGGCGCTACTCTCGTTTTTGCTGCGAGAAGAAGAGTGGAGACGCATACATTCATCTCGACGCGCAAATAAAGTGCAGCACCAAATGCGCGCTGGGACGCGTCGCAGAAGCCATGGAACTGCACCTTTGGCTTTGTCTGAAAATCTACTTATCTTGGGATACGGATTTCTTTGAGAGACGGATCTTCATCTTTGCTCGAACTATCACAGGTCCTAGCCATCCAGCAGGATCAAACCTTTTCGCAATCTGAGATAGTACTTCACGTTTAGTGAACGAAGGCTGAGATACAATTTTGGGCAGACCAAAGAAAAACTGATCTGTTGTGGCTTGCCATCGAATGCCTAGCGTTTTGGCGACGCTAGCCTCTACGATTTCTGAAAAATCCGCACACAGTAAGTGTGGTCCCTTGGTATTTCTTTTAAAACTTCCTTTGTGTTTGAGGGAACCCGGCTGTGTCAAAGCCGTGCGGAGTTTTTCATGCTTCGTGTGTGCCCCTGCTATAACGTCATCGATAAACATATAATTCTCAATTATATCGGATGCGATGGGAAATTGTTCTAGTATATCACGAGCAAGTTGATGGAGGAACCGAATTGCGAGGTATGGAGCACAGTTACCCCAAAGGTAACTGTGTTGAGTTCGAAGTCAAATAAAATGATTGGGGTTGCTGTTTGGAGAGGCTTGCGTCATATGACCTTAGTCGAAGTACTCCTGAATCACGGAGTCGTACTGCTCTTTCAAAGGAGGTTTTCTTTTTAAACGATTCTTTTTTTTTAGAAACTAAGCTAGTTCAAAAGATCGTGAATGTCCCAAGTCTATGTGATTAGGTTCCCGGAAAGGTAGGGTGACTACATATCTGCCATTCTCATTCCTCTTTGTTGTTTGGATAAAAGTATTCTCCCAGAAATAATCGGAGCTCTTTACCAGTTTGACTGGAATGTCCTCCACCTCCCAAAATTTTGTGAGAATACTGTCGAATTGTTCTTCTTGAGATACAGATATGCGGTCTTTGAAACTGGGCCGGTTAGAATCCAGCAAAAAATGGTTTCCTGGCGCAGCAACGTGCCACATATATTAGGAAGGAAGCCGCCTGTTAGTATGGACGGTAGGATATCAACGCCAATCAGCACATCTATCTGCGAACTCTTGTGGAAATTAGGGTCAGCCAACTGGAGGTTTGGCAGGGTTTTGGAGGATCGTACATGATGGATTAAAATGGCAGAGCTTGCGAGGCTGGGCTGCAACAGCTTGATTCAATCCCGATACTTGTGCTTGTACGGATTTGTACAGCAACTTTATCAGGTGAAAGATGTGATCCCGAGTCGATCAGTGCATCCTACCATTCCCCTCGATACAAGGTACCGTCACTGCCCCTAAAAAACTAAATTTGTCTTCCGACTTAGTTTCCATTCATTATTAGAAAGTTTCTTAGCTTAAAAAGCTTTTTAAGGCTAGCACTTCCTTCGATTCGGATATAATCGCATTTTCAAAAACATTGTTAAATTAAACTAGATCTGATTTAGAAGTTTTTTCTAACAATTTTATTTTGCTTAGAAATGATCGGCCTACTCGAGGTGGTGGGGTATTAATTGCCGTTAAGGCCACTCTCCTGTCAGAAATTTTCTGTTTTAATACGCCTTCTGTCGCTGAGATTGTCTCAGTTAATGGGATTTTCCAACACGTTATATATATCACATGCTCCTATGTTCCTATTTTTGTTAATATTCAAATTTATATTAATCATATGACTTGAATAAAATAAGTTTCTTCACACAGGTGTGAGAATGACTCATTTATGATGTTGGGTGATTTTAATTTGCCGATCATCTCTGGTCATTATTCGTTTCCAAAATTATATAGTACCCTCAGCACAGTATGACTTTCGTTGTTTCAAATCAATTTAATTTCTAATCATTTAAGTAGAACGCTTGATCTTGTATTTGTTAACGACTAACTTATTGCTAATGTGTCAAAATCCCCTTCTTTATCCCTTCCTGAGGATGTATATCATCCCACTTTAGAGGTTGTTGAATTGCAATCCTCTCATTTCGTATTCATCAGCTACCAATAAGCCCCGCAGTTGCTTTCGCAAAGAACACTATTCCTTGCCTAATCAACGTATTCATGCAACCGATTGGTCTTTTATGTATGACTCGGTTGATATGAATGCTATAAATTTTTTTTATAACACCCTAAACTCCCTCTTAGATGTTTGTATTCCCGATTCAATTCCTTTGACTGCCTCTTCAAGGCCATCCTGGTTTCCTCCCAGATTATCAAACCTAAAAAATATAAAATCTAAATATTTTAAAAAGTTTAAAAAGTCTGGATCGTGTACTGACTTGGCTAAATATTCCATAGCCAAGTCGAACTGCCTTCTTCTGAATTCTCTATGAGAATTATTATTATTAACTCGCGCAAAAGACAATTTGGCCAAAATCCGAGAGAGTTTTATAATTTTGTAAACTTGAAGCGTAAATCTTCAAGTTTGCCATCACCTTTTTTTATCGATATGAATATAACTAGCAATGACTCTGATTCTGCTAACATCATTGCTAATTTTTTCCAATTAACCTACTCTTCAGTCTGTCCTAATAATAATTCTCATCCTTTTATTATTACTTCCTCCAGTTCTATACCTGATCCTATTATTACCCCTCCCTCTCTCCTTTCAGCTATAAATTCTTTAAAATCTTCTTACTCTCCTGTACCTGACAATATTTCTAGTTGTCTTCTCAAGGAGTGTAGTTCTTCCCTTCTTCGTCTATTGCTATCCCTTGAATCTTCTGTCTTTTCATCTCTTTGGAAAGAATCTTATATCATTCCTCTCCACAAAAAAGGTGAATAATCTAATAGGAGGAGCATTTCAAAACTTTTCGATATGCCAAAATTATTTAAAAAATAATCACTTCGAATTTGCAGCATTTTTGCAAATCAGTTTTCTCCCCTGTTTAAAGTGGATTTGTATAGATTCGGTCAAGTACGACGAATTCGCTAGAATTTACTTCCTTGGTAAATGATGCTTTCCTTTCTAAAAAGTAAACTGACGTCATTTACATTGACTACAGTAAGGCATTTGATTCTGTGCACCATGATCTATTACTCTCTAAACTTGACCGTGTAGGTTTTCCCCCTGCTCTTTTGCATTGGGTTTTTTCTTATTTAAAGCTAGGACTCAAAGAGTAATGTTGAGGCTAACTACCTCAAAACAGGTTTACGTTACTTCTGGTGTTCATCAAGGTAGTCTTCTTGGACCTTTACCCTTTACTATTTTTATAAATGATCTCCCCTCGGTTATATCACATGTATGCGGACAAAGTGAAACATATTCTATCATAAACTAATCCCCTGCAACATTCTCGTCTACAAGATGATTTAACGCTATGAAACTTTGGTTCTCGGCCAATCAATTGCATCTTATTTGTTTAAAATGTAAGCTTATGACCTTCAATCGTAGTACCCTTTATCTTGTTAGTTATACAATTTAAAATACTCCAGTAAAACGTTTACTAACAGTTAAGAATCGAGCCGTTCTTTTTGCGGAAAAGGTGTAGTTGGATTCATTAAACGATGGTCTAAAGTGCTTAACGATCCTTTTATAACGAAACTTCTGTACATCTCTCTTGTTCGCCCTATCCTTGAATATTGCTCTTGCATCTGGTCTCCGCAGTATAACAATAGCCAGGATAGTATTGAATCTGTTCAGAAGCAATTTCTGCTTTTTGCCTTACGAGGTTTAAATTGGGACCGTAATCTTCGGTTGCCATCCTATTCCAGCAGACTGCTTCTTCTTAATCTTCTACATAAGTTGGTTGTTGGCGTAATAGCAAGTCCTTCGCGACTATTATTTCCAAAAATGAACACACTAGCAAGTGAAATTGTCGCAAATTGTAAAGTTTGCACCAAAGAGAAATACGACAGACACCCCAAAAAACAAGAGCTCGGAAAAACCTCACTGACGTTTTCAATAAGGACAAAAAACTGTTTCTAACTTGTCTCTCGTACAATAGTTGACGTCACAGTTCCCATATTGCAGTTAGTGAACTTATTCCCAATCATTGAAACTATTTATTGCAGCTTTAAAATCAGAAACGATAACATCGCTCCTCAAAAACAGCTATGACATCGATGTTGTAAACGCTCCCCCGCCCCACAGTGTTTCAAACGGTCAGGTAGAGCGCTTCCACAGCACCCTAGCCGAAATCGCAAGGTACAACAAAACAGTGTAGAGTTTTGTTACTGTTAGTTACTGACCTAAAACCAGTAGAAAACATTCATGCAGCATCTGAAAATCTCCGGTGGGCTATAAGAGAATAAATAACAAAAGCCTAGAAAATTAATATCGAGAGATGCAATCCGAACAGACAAAACAGGGTTATTGACGTAGTCGAAAAAGTGTTCGTAAAGAACAACAAGAGACTGGGCAAAAAGTTGTCCCCTTTATGTTCAGAGGAAAAGGTAAAAGCAGACCCGTCTATTCTTGTTAAGAGGAGGGTAGGCCGCAAGGACAACCTCAAATAAAATTTACTCTTTACGCATCGAATATATAAGTTAGGGATAGAAATAAGATGCACACATTTTATTTATTCTCGTTCTTCTCTATATTACAGGATTAATGTCACCATACTACTTGTATTAGTGACAGTAGTAATAAACTGTCGGATCACCGATTATTCGCACTCTAATTCCATTCCTGTAATATATGGCGATGCATTAGTATGGGAACAGAGGGACTACTTGAGGCACTCGAGCAATCTGTCTGATTTCACAGCAATTGCAGACGAGACAGAATGGTTAGCTAAATTATTCCCGCAGTCACACATGATACAGATCACATTATAAGTCTTTTGTCCGTTCTACAAATCCATCACAGAATAGCCAGGAGCCTGGACTTTCTGGGCACAGCACTTAAGGTAGTAGCAGGCACTGCAGATGCCTCAGATTTCGAGAAAATCAATGTCCGAATTTCAATTAATAGAATCTAACAATACACAGGTAGTAATAAACTCAGTTTGTTTATTAGAGGCATCTAATATTAAGGTCTTTCAGTCCGAAAACATTATTCACATACTAATCGAATACCCTAGAATAAAATTTATTTGTAAGAAGATCACCGTTTTCCCCGTATCACACCAACACACTATATTGCAACTACAAGATGACATCATAGCCGAGTATAGGGATGACGTCCTAGCAGTCACGGAATGCGCCACAGCAACCTATTCCACGTTCTGCAAACTGGCAGAACATGATACCTGCGCGCGGGCCTTGCACGCTGGGATCACTGCTCTTTGCCACTCGCAGCCCAGCCATCTGGAGTTAGTCACGTACGTAGACGAAGGTGCAGTAATCATCAACGAAAGCCCTGCAAGAATCAGCGTTGACGGTGGCCCCGAAATATCAACGAACGGCATGCACCTTGTCACTTTCGAGCTGTCATCAATGTCACTAAGTACGTGAACCATCGTGAAGTCTTCAGCCTAACTCTAGAAGTTTAAGGATTAGTTCGAGTCAGACGGAAAAATCAAAGTAAAAAATTAACTGATAAGTTACGATAATAATTGTTTGTTGGGTTGCCTTAAGCAATCCAAGCGCTCATAAATTGTTCGTTGTGTTGCCTTAAGCAATCACAGCGCTGAACGTCTGCATCAGCACTTTGTAGGGGCAATGGTAAGAGGCGGTAATCGAACACTTTTATTAATGTCGCAAGTGTCTTCCGCTCAGTGCCTATGATTATGCTGAGTCGGCTGGCCGACCATGACATTGCGGTGTTATACGAATGCCAATTTGTAAACAATAAACCTAGAGCCCCAAAAATCATAAATTCCTGGTGAAAATAACAATTCTGGCGTGGGACCGATCATAAAATCGAAAACCATTAGACATAAACATCCGCCACAATCGTTATTCCCACCAAATGCCCAAATTGCCAACGCATCTCAAATTCAGGCTCTTAGAATATTGCAGAAACTCATTAAAGAGAATCAGACCTTTGTTTAAAGAGAGCGAACTTATGATCTTGAGCCCTCAGCCGAGGTTTGCTAAGCGTTGACAAGACTTTAATAATTGAGTTCTACTGACGACTTCGAGCCGTCAAGTTCCATAGTGCACAATTGTAAACTTCTAATAAGTCGCGCCTACAATGAATAAAGATATTTTTTCAAGTAACGCGTAGTGACTTATTAAATTGGCGCAGCCGGAAGGATACGCGAGTGATATGAGACCATTAGAGGACAATTGTAGTCCCAGGCCTTAAAAGCAAATCGTAGTCGGCGTTGATGATCGACGCGAACGCACAATCATTCTAAATCGTATCCGAAAAAGAATACACGCGAAACTTGCCGCGAGTGCCTATTGACCGTTCACGGATCAAATATCCCAGGTCAATCGAAAAACCGACATAGCAATTTCATTGCAATTAGCTAGTACTCAGTTAATTATTGATCCTTTGGACAATCAGGGTTACTAGGTAGTGAATTTTATTCACTACATAACAGTGTGTGTGCCCTTGGTTTTGCATATCCTTTGATCCCTGCAAATCGCACTAATTGGTAACGCGCGCGAAATAAAGCCATACCAAAATAAAAAGACTACACCAAGAACAATAACAACAAAAGTGAAAGTGAACACCATGGCACAACCAGCAGAGCCAGTTTTGCAATTAAGCGAACAACACCTTTCACAAGCACTAGGCCAGATAAGGCAATTGCCAAACTTCCATGAAGCCACAGAGGAATTAAGCGCATTCATAAGGCGCATTGATTTCATTATGCAACTATATCCAACGAGGGACATTCGCCAACACAGCGTCCTGTTCGGAGCCATAGAGATGCAAATAGGAGGAGACGCGCAGAGGGTCACGCAGCTATCCGCTGCCAACACTTGGACCGAATTGAGGTCGGCGCTCATCTCAGAATTTAAGACACAAACGCCATGTGAAGAACTGTTGAGAAGAATCTACAATACGCTTTTCAATTGAAGTATTCGTAAGTTCGTAGAAGAATTAGAGTATAAATCCTATGTTATATCCAATAAGCTAGAAGAAAATCAGATGAACACTTTGCTTTATACAAACGCGTTAACTCATACAGGTAAAGACGTGACAAAAAACCATACAAATACGCCCAAACATTCGACCAAGAAGTCGAAAACCAGATCAAAGATATGATCAAACAAGGGATAATTCGCAAATCGAAATCCCCTTACTGTTCGCCTTCTGGATCATACCCAAAAAGAGGGATTCATCTGGCAAACAAAAATTTAGGATAGTCATTGACTATCGAAGCCTTAATGAAGTCACAGTTGATGACAAATACCCTATACCAGCAATGGACGGTATACTAGACAAGCTTGGTAAATGTCAGTATTTTACTATCATTGACCTCGCAAAGGCCTTTCACCAAATCCAAATGGATGAAGGTTCTATTCCTACGACAGCATTTTCAACCAAATATGGACATTACGAGTACACTCGAATGCCGTTTGGTTCGAAGAACGCACCTGCATCGTTTCAGCGCTGCATGAACAATCTCCTTGAAGATTTAATCTACACGGATTGTCTTGTCTACATGGACGACATTATTGTATACTCCACTTCATTGGAGGAACACATATTGTCACTGAGGAGGGTATTCACAAAATAAAGGGAGGCCAATCTAAAATTTCAATTAGATAAATGTGAATTCATGAAAAAACAAACTGAATTCCTCGGCCACAAAAACAACAGAAGGTATAAAACCTAACCCAGCTAAAATGGAAGCAAACCACAAATTCCCAATACCTAAAACAACAAAGGGAATCAAATCATTTTTAGGACTTTGCGGTTTTTACCGAAAGTTCATCCCAAACTTAGCCAAAATAGCAAAACCAATCACAGCAAGACAAAAAAAAAAAGCGCAGTCATAAATACAAAAGATAAACAATATATCTAAGCATTTGTAAAATTAAAATTACTTATAATGTCCGATCCGATACTAGCATATCCCAATTTTGAGAGATAATTCTCACTAACCACAGATGCCAGTAATATTGCTAAAGGAGCAGTATTATCACAAGATCACAAACCAATCTGCTATGCAAGCAGAACATTAAACGAACATGAAATTTATCAGCAATAGAGAAAGTATTTTTAGCTATTGTCTGGGCCACCAAATACTTCAGGTCCTAGCTATTCGGAAGAAAATTCGAGATCCTTAGCGATCACAAACCGCTAGTTTGGCTAAGCAGCATGAAAGAACCCAACATGAAGCTACATGGATGGGAAATCAAGCTAAATGAGTTTGATTACCAAATCAAATATGTCCCTGGAAAGGAAAATTATGTAGCAGACGCTTTATCGCGAATCAAAATAGAGGAAAATCTATTAGGCGAAACTCCAGATAGCTTAGCTGTAACAATCCACAGTGCACAGGAAGATAACGAAAATCATATTCCTATCACAGAAAGACCCGTCAACTATTATAACAGGCAATTAGAATTCATAAAAACTAATAGCAACCAAGTAGAAACAATACGCTACTTCCATAAACAAAAAATTAAAATCTCTTATCAGGAAATGACCCACGAATACGCTAAAGATTTGATCAAAGAATATTTATGCACTAAGAAAAGTGTAATTTACTTCAATAATGAAGCAGACTACATAATTTTCCAAAAAGCTTACATTGAAATAATTAATTCCAGTAACCTTACAAAGGTAATGTAATCCACCAAACATGTTATAGATATCCAAACCTATGCACACTTCAAGGAAATCATCCTTAAAAATCATAAAGACCTATTGCATCCAGGTATAGAGAAAGTTACAGCCTTTTTCAAGGAAAAATATTACTACCCTGATCACCAAAAGTTGATACAAAATATCATAAACGAATGCGAAATGTGCAACGTAGCCAAAACGGAACACAGAAATACTAAACTCTCCTTTCAAACGACTCCTGAAACGTTCCACCCCCGAGAGAAATACGTCATGGATTTTTATATCATTGACAACAGCCAGTTTCTATCTTGCATAGACATTTACTCCAAATACGCAGCATTAATAAGGATAAACAGTAGAGATTGGCTCGAAACAAAACGAGCAATCCTCCAAATTTTCAACCTAATGGGTAAACCAATAGAAATCAAAACCGACAAAGATTCAGCATTCATGTGCGCAGCTCTTCAATTATGGTTATAGTCCGAAAATGTCCAAATAAGTATAACCACTAGTAAAGACGGAATTTCTGACATTGAGAGATTTCACAAAACAGTTAACGAAAAGCTAAGAATAATAAACAGTGAGTCCGACCCAGAAAACAAATTAACAAAATTTGAAACGATACTTAACACGTACAACCATAAGACAAAACACAATACAACTGGTAGAACACCAGCTGACATCTTTATATATGCCGGAACCCCCGCATATAACACTCAGGAAAACAAACTTAATAAAATAACAAACTTAAACGAAAAGCGCCAAGATTTTGAAATAGACACTTAATTTAAGGAATCACCTCTAGTTAGATCCAAAACTACAACCCCATTCAAGAAAACGGGAAACCTCAGACAAGTAGGCGATAAGAATTTCGAACAAACTAACAGAGGTAGAAAAATTACACATTACAAATCTAAATTTAAGAAGAAAAAGAAAATTAATATAAGCAAATACGATAATTCCAGATCAAATGGCCAAGAAAGCCCAACTTAAACTGACAGCATATTTAATGCTATTCCTAATAAGCACTCTCATCCGAGAAGCCCAACTGCAAAGCATAGAAATCAACCCGACCCAAGCCAAAAATGGTTACTTAATCTTTAAGACAGGAGTATTACACCTACCCGTAAACTACAAATACCATTATCTGTCCGTTAATATAACTAAAACAGAACAAACTTATAACAAATTAATCAAACAAACCGAAGAATTCAAAACATTCACAAATAAAATACTTAAAAGAAAAATTAGAAAGAGAAATGAAAGGCATAAGAATTGCAAAACGCAGCAAACGCGGTCTTGCTAACATTATGGGTACAATTTATAAATATCTATTCGGCACATTAGATCAACAAGAAAAAGAAGAATTGGAATCTAAAATGAATAATATAGCAGAAAACAGCGTACAAAGAAACGAACTAAATCAAGTAATAGAAGCAGTTAAAACAGGCATAGAAACTATAACTTTTTTAAATCAAGCAGACGAGGAAAACCAAAGGCTAGCACTCCTCATTTTCAACCTCCAAGAATTCACCGCATACATAGAAGACATAGAGTTAGGTATGCAACTAACTAGACTGGGAATTTTCAACCCGAAATTATTAAAACATGACACTTTACAGCAGTCAATTCAGAAAAAATATTAAATATCAAAACCTCAACTTGGTTCAAGACAGACACCAACGAAATTTTAATCATTTCACATATTCTAGGAGAAATAATCAGAGCACCAATTTTTGAAATATTGCCTTCTCTAGATAATGATAACAACATACTAACAGAAATTAACCACGACAAGTACTTCATACAAAACAAACAAGCCTACACGGCGAACACCAAAGAATTAATTACAAACAAATGCATAACAGGAATTTTGAATCAAGCCACAACCGAATGTAGTTACACAAAAACAAGATAGAATTTTGAAATCAATTACATCGAGCCTAACATGCTCATTACTTGGAACCTACCCAAAACACTTTTAAAACAAGATTGCAACAATAGAGAAACAATAGTAGAAGGTAACAACCTTATAAAAGCGTCAAACTGTTCAATCCAATTAGACGAAATAATAATCACAAGCACACTATTAGATTATACACAAACGATTTATGTAAGTAACTAGCGGGTATAACCCGGCCTTGCCCGTGGCACGTATGTTATAAAATCAATGTTCTCAAACAAATTTGAAATGATTTGAAACTGATCGGACGGTAAACAAACAACTTTCATACAAACGTTTTCCGCCAATTTACCACTGTTGCGAGTGGAATTTCCCAAATCGCTGAAACACGTATTTATAACATTCTTATGTAGAGCTTTGAAAATAAGTTTGAAGCAAATCGGACACAATTTAAAACATCGTACAAAAAATAAATACGTACAAAAAGTGTAAAACACGTCTCAAATGATTTTTCTTGTAGATCTTTGGAAACGAATTTGAGCGCGAAACGTCACCAAATTTTTGACCTCCATTACCACCAAGGAGGAACGGATTTTCCTAAAAGTGTGAAACACCCCTTAAATGAATTTGAACAAAGATCTTTGAAAATAAGTGTGGGGCCGATCGGATGGTAAACAAAAAACTTTCATACAACCGTTTTCCGCCAATTTACCACTGTTGCGGGTGGAATTTTCCAAATCGCTTAATACGTATTTATTAAGTTCTTATGTAGAGCTTTGAAAATAAGTTTGAAGCAAATCGGACACAACTTAAAACTTCGCCCAACAAATCTTTAAATCGCATTCCCCCCGCATTCCCTGCATTTCCACCAAGGAAGAACGGATTTTTCGAAAAGTGTGAAACACTCCTTAAATGAATTTGAACAAAGATCTTTGAAAATAAGTTTGGGGTCGATCGGATGGTAAACAAAAACTTTTATACAACCGTTTTCCGCCAATTTACCACTGTTGCGCGTGGAATTTTTCAAATCGCTGAAATACGTATTCATTAAGTTCTTATGTAGAGCTTTGAAAATAAATTTGAAGCAAATCGGACACAATTTAAAAAATTCGTACAAAAAATCTTTAAATCGCATTCCCCCCGAAGATGTTTGAATTCTGCGAAAAGTGTGAAACACGTATCAAATGATTTTTCTTATAGATCTCTGAAAATGAATTTGAGCGCAAAACGTCACCCACCAAATCTTTGACCCCCATTTCCACCAAGGAGGCATGCATTTTCCAAAAAGTGCGAAACACCCCTCAAATGAATTTGAACAAAGACCTTTGAAAATAAATTTGAGGCCGATCGGATGGTAAACAAAAAAGTTACATACAAACTTTTTTCGCGATTTTTCCACACTTGCGGGTGGAATTTCCCGAAACCCCGTCTTAACGTGCACCTACTTCACATAAGGTAGCTACAGTGAAAATTTAAGCTTCCTAGCTCTTACGGTTTGGGCTGTGCGTTGATCACCAATCAGTCAGTCAGTCAGTCAGTCAGGACAAACAGTTATATATATAGAGATAATGTAACCAAATTAGAACCACTGTCATACATTAAAGCCAAAGAAATCGTAAAAGATCAAACAAAAATGCTCAATACTTTCCAAATTGTAACGTTAACAACACTTTGCATAATCATAAGCATTATAATATTGTATATTATCTATAAGTTCAAAGCATTACCCCCAAAGAATAATTGTCAAATACAAAAAACAAAAAGAAGAACCACAAGTAAAAGAACCAATTAACATACAACCACATGAAAATATCATAAGTAATAAGCAACCTAAACGAAACTAATAATATTGTAACTAGCAATAATCCAACTTTATACCCAAAAAATGTCCGCCTGAGGACAGGCTAATTTAGTAGGGATGGGGAAGTGACATATGTACCACACAGCCCAATTTGTAAACAATAAACCTAGAGCCCCAAAAATCATAAAGTGGGTCTTAAAGCTTTTAACTCCTGCCTCCCACAATCCGCCCATGTGAGGAGCGCCAGGGGGATTGAAATGCCAACACAAGTTTTGATGGCTGTGCTTGGATAAGACGAGGATTTGCCGTTACATTTTAGTTATATCGGCATTGAAAACGTAGCGGTAGAACTGCCACTTTAAAATCTGAATCGTCAGATCAGATTGGAGTACAGGTCCAGAGTGTAGAATGTCATTTAGGCTTTTGCCTAAGAGAGACTTGCGTCATATGACCTAAGTCGAAGTACTCCTGAATCACGGAGTCCAACTGCTCTTTCAGAGGAGGGTTTCTTTTTAAACGATTCTCGTTCCTTAGAAACTGAGGTAGTTCAAAAGATCTTGAATGTTCCAAGTCTATGTGATTAGGTTCCTGAAAGGTAGGGTGACTATATATCCGACATTCTCATTCTTGTTATGGTTATGGTTATGGTTTTGGTGAGGTACAGATATACAGATATGCGACCTGAGAAAGACGAGATTGCTTTAGATGCGGTCTTTATAACTGAACCGGTGACACATATATTAGGAAGGGAGTCGCCTGTTAGTATGGACGGAAGGATATCAGCGCCAATCAGCACATCTATCTGCGAACTCCTGTGGAAATTAGGATCAGCCAACTCAATAAGTTTTGGGGGATCGTACATGATGGTAGATTCCCTGCCAATTGTGGTAGGACGTAGGCTGATGTCTCGATTTGGATGAGGGGCTTGGAAGGAGAGCCAATATTAAAATGGCAGAGCTTGCGAGGCTGGGCTGCAACAGCTTGATTCAATCCCGATACTTGTGCCTGTACGTATTTGTACGGCAGCTTTATCAGGTGGAAGGGTCGCTCGGTAATAAATGTTGCCTCTGATCCCGAGTCGATCAGTGCACGAGCTGTATAATTTTCACCAAAATGGCGAACATATATGACAGCTGTGCTTAGGAGAACACCATGGGTGTTAATTGCAACATAATTTTGGACAATCGTTTGTTGGGATGGAGTGGACTATATGGATTGATTAGAGGGAGCTGCTTGTGGCATGGAAACCACCGCAGAGGCCAATTGTGGAGTGTCATTACGTTGCAAGAGTGTATTGTGACCACCCTTGCACGTAAAACAATTGTGAGCACTTATGCAATCCCTTAACTGACGACCCCTAGCAAAACAGTTCAAACATAGTTTTTGCTGTTTGAGAAATCGTAGAGAAATCGTGGGCACAGACGGATAGGGTGGTTCTCCCTGAAGCACAATTTGCAAGCTTGCAGCTTGTTAGCGACCTTATTCTCAAATGAATTAAGCCTTTTTGTGGTAGGAGGTTCTGTGCGAACAATTCTAGAGTGCGCTGGGGTTTTTGGGCTTGGCTTTAGCTCTTCTATCGCCTATAGAGTGCGACACCGTTCATCTCAGTCCAAGATGAGATGTCGTTCTTTCTCGAGATGGACTGTTCCCACAAGGAGAGTGTTAATTTGGGTAACTTGGAGGAGCATAGGGAACACGAGGATACAATCCCAGTTTTCTATATTAATCTCGGATAACTCCAGAGCTGTTAAGCAACCTTGAATGGTGCTCTGAAGTTCGTTTATTGCCGTTCCAGACTTTTGGGAGATTGGCTGCAGGTTGAATAGAACCTTGAGCTGGCTGTTGACTAACAGTCTTCAGTTCTCAAAACGCTCAGTCAGATTGGCCCAGGCTGATCGGAAGCCATCGTTTGTCAAAGGTGACTTCGACACAATCGCCTGAGCCTCGCCGCTGGTTTTCGCATTGAGATGGAATAATTTCTCGAAAGAGGTCTCGAAATGTGGGCCAACGTATATAATCTCCGCCAAAGATTTTTGTGTCGCAAGGAGGTAAACGACAGGGAGGTAAACGACAGGTGGGAACATATTTCGGAATGGCGGACGGCCTATTTTGGACGTTAGCAGTATCGATTTGCTCGCTTAGCTAAGCGGCGCATCTCTCATATACTGAGTAGCAGTAGTCATACTTGGACTGCATGACTGCAATGGTTTCCATTAAAACCGACTTCTGAGATTAGAGCTGAGCCGACCTCGTACTCTTTTTCAACCTTGTCCCACAAGACTCGCACTTGGTCCTGGCGGACCTGGCACGTATAAAGAGACGGGTCAGCGCCTCCAGGAGTGTTTATGTTTGCCTCGAACTAAGTCTATCAGTGACAGCAATAAATTTCCGCGTCTGTCATATTTTTGGCCGTTTTGGTGTTAGCTCGCGTGGAAATCGGACTAGTTCTTGTGCTGACAGTTGCCTTAGCGCGTCCGACTGCAATGGTAAGGGATGATTCGCTTTTGACTTTGGACGGCGGGAGACTGATTTTTATCAGTGGACTTGGCCTCGAACTAAGAGGTGCCTTGGTAATTCCCCTTGGTGAAGACGCGGATGATTCGCTTTTAGTCCGGGACGATATTCCCCTTTGGACTTTAAGGGCTGCTGTTGGAGACGAAAAAGACGGAATTTCTAATTTGTGTTTTATTTCCTCCCTTTTGCCAGTTGGCATACTAGGCGGAAGCGATTGGGTAATCGTCTGCATCAGCACTTTGTAGGGGCAATGGTCAGAGGCTGTAATCGAACACTTTTGTTTATGTCGCAAGAGTCTTCCGCTTAGTGCTTACGATTATGCTGAGTCGGCTTACCGACCATGACATTGTGGCATGACGCGAGTGCCAGACTTGGGCCTTAGAGTTAAGCATTCTTGATTTGCATATTCAGTTTTATATGAAATGCGCAACACATCAGTCGCTGAAATAAATATACTGCTCCGGCATTGCCGATAAAACATATCTTTCATTATTGTCTGAGCCTAAGGCCAGCAATAGAAGTCAGTCAGCTTCACAACATAATCTTCAGTAATATAATAACATCTTTGTATCAAGGAGGACAGCGCGGGATCGACGCACTCACTTACCCAATAAATTTAAAAAAGAAGAAAATGTTTTCTCTGCGATTACATTCTACATTTTATTTACATTTTATGTGTTACCGATTTAAAACAATCGGCAAAATAAGAAACCGTGCAAGTGAAAGGTGTCACCTCAGTCATACAATTGGTCAAGTTGGCCAAGTTCCTATAAGGAAGTAAAAGTAGAATACGACAGGGAGAACCAGAAAATAATAGCAGACAACAGTGCCTGGTTGAGTCAACCATGGCACAGCAACAAGCGAGTTTTCAGGCGCAGCTTAGAGCGGTTCAAGAAAAAATCACCGGTTTGCGCGTAGATGCCCCTCAATTAGAGGTTTTTGAAAGAATTAGTGTCGACCCAACTGTTAGGTGCGATATTCCTCTTCATAAAATCTATCCCAGATTTTGACTGGACCTAGGATGACTACGTGGCATGGCGGCAGTCAGCCACAGACGCACACGAGCTTTTCAAGCCATACAATGGCAGCACCTCACACTATCAAGTTGTGACTATTATCAGAATCAAAATCAGAGGGTCCGAAAGGGCATTATAAGTGTCACACAATACTGTACTTAATTTCGATCAATAATAGCAAGGCTAGATTGCACATATGCAGATAGAACATCACTACGCACCTTGCGCCAAGGGCTAGAGATGGTCCGACAAGGCGACTTAGGGCTAATGGAGTAAATTATCATGTTTCACGACCAGGAAGGCGCTGACCTACTTATCAAAGAGGTTAGAGCGGATGCGCTACATGCATTCATCTCAGGTCTAAAAAAAAATCCTTAAGGGCTATCGTTTGGCCAGCTCAACCCAAAGACTTGCCCTCTGCCTTGGCACTTGCCAAAGAAGCGGACGCAAGCATTGAGCGAAGCTTATTTTCTTCATATGCTAAAGCACTTGAAGAAAAAGCCCAGGCTACAGGAGCCAACAGGTCTCGCACCCAGTATAAGCAGGGGAAAAGCGATAATGATGAGAAAGGTCAGGAAAAAAACCCACATTTTGTCAAGCGTAATCATAACAACTCTAATAGTAACCACAACAAGAAATAACAATAAGCCCAAGTGCCCGAGCCGATGGATGTAGATTCATCCGCAAAATTTAGGCAGCCCCCAGATTTTGGTAAGCAGCAGGCTAGCAACGCTACTGCAATGAAAAGACACAGCTCGTCAGAACGAGTGTCCGGCCAAAGGCGTCAGAGGGTAAACAAAGTTGTCCAAAGTGCCCCAGTTAACACCTGTTAACACAGGCAGGAGTAAAAATAAATCTAAATAACGGCACCCTTGAATACAAGAATCCAGCGGAAAAGCTACGGTTTTACAACTGTGATAGTGTAAACTGTACACACGTAGACGATATTGTGGTACCAAATTCCGTCAAAAAGGAATTTAAAGGTGTTTTCGCCCTCTTGCGAGGCTTTACCCTTTAATACTTCTGTTGACGCCACAATTCGAACTGAAAGCAACGAGCCAGTGTATTCTAAAATGTATCCACACCCTATGGGAGTAGCTGATTTCGTAAACAACGAAATAAAGCAGCTACTGAGAGATAGCATAATAAGACCATCGAGATCCCCATACAACAGCCCAACATGGGTAGTTGACAAAAAAAAACTACAGATGCCAACGGCAATAAAAACAAAAGACTGCTTATCGACTTTAGGAAACTAAACGAACAAACCATTCCTGATAGATACCCTATGCCTTCCATTCCCATGATTTCAGAAAACATAGGAAAAGCTGTTTTTTACAACATTAGACTTAAAATCAGGGTATCATCCAATTTATCTGGCGGAACGAAACCGCGAGAAAATCTCATTTTCGGTAAACGGCGACAAATATGAATTCTGTCGCTTACTCTATGGCCTGAAAAATGCTGGAAGTATTTTTCAAAGAACCATAGATGACGTGATCATTTTTTCTGAAAATGAAGCCGACCATGTTCAGCATATCAACGCAGTACTTTAGTGCTTGAGCGATTCTAACATGAGAGTGTCCCAGGAAAAAAACAAAAGAAAGCGTCGAATATTTAGGGTTCATAGTGACCAGAGGCAGGGTAAAAAATGACCACGAAAAAGTAAAAGCCATGCAGGAATACATAGAGCCAAAAAATTTGTTGAGCTTAAGATCATTCCTCGGTTTGGCTAGTTATTATAGAATGTTCGTAGAAGACTACGCCGCGATTGCGAAGCTATTAACGGACATTCTAAAAGCTCAAAACGGAACAGTTAGCAAACACATGTCCCGAAAAGTCCCGGTCGAGTTCGATGACACACAACGCAATGCTTTCGAACGCCTAAGAAACATTCTGGCATCAGGAGATGTCATTCTTATGTACCCAGACTTTTAACAGCCCTTCAACTTAACCACCGATGCCTCCGCTGATGGCATCGGGACTGTATTGTCCCAGGGAGGAAGACCCATTACAATGATCTCGCGAACCTTAAGGCAATGCGAGCTAAATTACGCTACTAACGAGATAGAGTTACAAGCCATTGTAAAGTTTGCACTAAAGAGAAATACGACATACACCAAAAAACAAGAGCTCGGAAAAACCTCACTGTCTTATCCTGGGGAAATGCTTTATATTGACGTTTTCAATAAGGCAAAAAACAGTTTCTAACTTGTCTCTCGTACAATAGTTGACGTCACAGCTCCCATATTGCAATTAGTGAACTTATTCCCAATCATTGAAACTATTTATTGCAGCTTTCAAATCAGAAACGATAACATCGCTCCTCAAAAACAGCTATGACATCGATGTTATAAACGCTCCCCCGCCCCACAGTGTTTCAAACGGTCAGGTAGAGCGCTTCCGCAGCACCCTAGGCGAAATCGCAAGGTGCCTAAAAATCGATACAAAAAATTGACGACACAACTGAACTCATAATGAAGGCAACAGTCAGTACTGTTAGTTACTGACCTAAAACCAGTAGAAATCATTCATGCAGCATCTGGCTATAAGAGAATAAATAACAAAAGGCCAGAAAATTAATATCGAGAGATGCAACCCGAACAGACAAAATAGGGTAATTAAGAGAGAGTTCTCAGTTGAGAGTGATTGACGTGTTTTACTTGTGCTCCAAGATTTTTATATATTTTTGCGCTTAAATCCTGCTGTTTATTTCCAAATTTTGAATTTTTTGTGATTTATTTAAAAAGCTTTTATAACTTGTGCAAAGTGTTATCTGTTGTGTCTGTTAATTATTGCATTTATTAAACACGGCATCAGTTCCGTATTGTTGTTATTGTTTGTTTTGATTCTTTTGCTTTGGTGCTCCCCTGTGCAAACACTTGTTTGTGCGTGTGTTCGCTGCTGCAAATTTCTTCTTGTGCATCGCGCTCTCGCAAATTTTTGCTGTTGCTCTTCGCTCCAAACAATTTGTTTGTGTTTGTGTTTTATTTTTTGAGCGTTTACTTGCTCTATTCTTGTGCACCGTGTTTCGTTTTGCTCTGCGCTCTCGCAACTTTTGCTTATTCTTTTAACGCTGGTAGTAATTATGTCGTGCTGTAAGAAACCTTGCTGACTGTGTGAGAATATAATGCATGCTAAATGTGCAGGTCTCACTGGGCGTGATTGCGACAAGATCGCTGCAATTGCCAAGAAGGGCTGCGGCGGCTTGCGTTGGTCGTGCCCAGAATGCATCGACAAGCAAATTGATTTCTCCAGAATGTATAAGTCTGTGAGAAATCAATTCTTAAAACTAAATAACGTGGCTAAGCAGCTCTCGAGTAGTTTTGATTCGAGTTGTGAGTTGCTTAGCAAATACAAATTCGAGTATCCAACCAATCTCCGGTCGGAGCCTCAATTTTTGCCGTTGCCCTCTCCGTCTGTCCAGACACCTTTGCCTCTGTTGTCCCTGCCGAGCAACTTGGATACATCTCCAATGTTTTCATTATCGCATTCTCCGAGCGACTACCCAAATATTACCCCAGTTTTATCCCCTGTAATAGTCCCATTTGACCCCGTACCTGAACCTGTCCCAGTTAGCCAAACTGCCTCAGCCTCCTCAGATCCTGGCCGCAAAGGTAGACCTGCGTGTAATCTTGCCCAGATTGTTAGAAACAATCATGGTGCCTCTTTGGCCCCATCAAATCCTGTTCTCCCTCCAGCCCATTCAGCTCCTACGTTAACTGTTGTTGCCCTCGTAGGCAAGTTTTTGTGTCTGGACTTTCGTCTGACACCACCTCTGAGTCATTGGCAGCCTATATTGCTAGCAAATCTTCTGCTAGCTTGTCAACTACCAAATTTAATTTCTCAACTCCTCGTGAAATATCATCATTGACTAACAGTCTTCAGTTCTCAAAACGCTCAGTCAGATTGGCCCAGGCTGATCGGAAGCCATCGTTTGTCAAAGGTGACTTCGACACAATCGCCTGAGCCTCGCCGCTGGTTTTCGCATTGAGATGGAATAATTTCTCGACCTCTGATAACCTAGGATTATTTATGTAAATTGCGGTAAAGAGGTCTCGAAATGTGGGCCAACGTATATAATCTCCACTAAAGATTTTTGTGTCGCAAGGAGGTAAACGACAAGGAGGTAAACGACAGGTGGGAACATATTTCGGAATGGCGGACGGCCTATTTTGGACGTTAGCAGTATCGATTTGCTCGCTTAGCTAAGCGGCGCATCTCTCATATACTGAGTAGCAGTAGTCATACTTGGACTGCATGACTGCAATGGTTTCCATTAAAACCGACTTCTGAGATTAGAGCTGAGCCGACCTCGTACTCTTTTTCAACCTTGTCCCACAAGACTCGCACTTGGTCCTGGCGGACCTGGCACGTATAAAGAGACGGGTCAGCGCCTCCAGGAGTGCTTATGTTTGCCTCGAACTAAGTCTATCAGTGACAGCAATAAACTTCCGCGTCTGTCATATTTTTGGCCGTTTTGGTGTTAGCTCGCGTGGAAATCGGACTAGTTCTTGTGCTGACAGTTGCCTTAGCGCGTCCGACTGCAATGGTAAGGGATGATTCGCTTTTGACTTTGGACGGCGGGAGACTGATTTTTATCAGTGGACTTGGCCTCGAACTAAGAGGTGCCTTGGTAATTCCCCTTGGTGAAGACGCGGATGATTCGCTTTTAGTCCGGGACGATATTCCCCTTTGGACTTTAAGGGCTGCTGTTGGAGACGAAAAAGACGGAATTTCTAATTTGTGTTTTATTTCCTCCCTTTTGCCAGTTGGCATACTAGGCGGAAGCGATTGGGTAATCGTCTGCATCAGCACTTTGTAGGGGCAATGGTCAGAGGCTGTAATCGAACACTTTTGTTTATGTCGCAAGAGTCTTCCGCTTAGTGCTTACGATTATGCTGAGTCGGCTTACCGACCATGACATTGTGGCATGACGCGAGTGCCAGACTTGGGCCTTAGAGTTAAGCATTCTTGATTTGCATATTCAGTTTTATATGAAATGCGCAACACATCAGTCGCTGAAATAAATATACTGCTCCGGCATTGCCGATAAAACATATCTTTCATTATTGTCTGAGCCTAAGGCCAGCAATAGAAGTCAGTCAGCTTCACAACATAATCTTCAGTAATATTCCTGGATCAAGGATAACATCTTTGTATCAAGGAGGACAGCGCGGGATCAACGCACTCACTTACCCAATAAATTTAAAAAAGAAGAAAATGTTTTCTCTGCGATTACATTCTACATTTTATGCTAACGCGGTGCAAAATAAAATATTTACATTTTATGTGTTACCGATTTAAAACAATCGGCAAAATAAGAGACCGTGCAAGTGAAAGGTGTCACCTCAGTCATACAATTGGTCAAGTTGGCCAAGTTCCTTTAGGGAAGTAAAAGTAGAATACGACAGGGAGAACCAGAAAATAATAGCAGACAACAGTGCCTGGTTGAGTCAACCATGGCACAGCAACAAGCGAGTTTTCAGGCGCAGCTTAGAGCGGTTCAAGAAAAAATCACCGGTTTGCGCGTAGATGCCCCTCAATTAGAGGTTTTTGAAAGAATTAGTGTCGACCCAACTGTTAGGTGCGATATTCCTCTTCATAAAATCTATCCCAGATTTTGACTGGACCTAGGATGACTACGTGGCATGGCGGCAGTCAGCCACAGACGCATACGAGCTTTTCAAGCCATACAATGGCAGCACCTCACACTATCAAGTTGTGACTATTATCAGAATCAAAATCAGAGGGTCCGAAAGGGCATTATAAGTGTCACACAATACTGTACTTAATTTCGTTCAATAATAGCAAGGCTAGATTGCACATATGCAGATAGAACATCACTACGCACCTTGCGCCAAGGGCTAGAGATGGTCCGACAAGGCGACTTAGGGCTAATGGAGTAAATTATCATGTTTCACGACCAGGAAGGCGCTGACCTACTTATCAAAGAGGTTAGAGCGGATGCGCTACATGCATTCATCTCAGGTCTAAAAAAAATCCTTAAGGGCTATCGTTTGGCCAGCTCAACCCAAAGACTTGCCCTCTGCCTTGGCACTTGCCAAAGAAGCGGACGCAAGCATTGAGCGAAGCTTATTTTCTTCATATGCTAAAGCACTTGAAGAAAAAGCCCAGGCTACAGGAGCCAACAGGTCTCGCACCCAGTATAAGCAGGGGAAAAGCGATAATGATGAGAAAGGTCAGGAAAAAACCCACATTTTGTCAAGCGTAATCATAACAACTCTAATAGTAACCACAACAAGAAATAACAATAAGCCCAAGTGCCCGAGCCGATGGATGTAGATTCATCCGCAAAATTTAGGCAGCCCCCAGATTTTGGTAAGCAGCAGGCTAGCAACGCTACTGCAATGAAAAGACACAGCTCGTCAGAACGAGTGTCCGGCCAAAGGCGTCAGAGGGTAAACAAAGTTGTCCAAAGTGCCCCAGTTAACACCTGTTAACACAGGCAGGAGTAAAAATAAATCTTAATAACGGCACCCTTGAATACAAGAATCCAGCGGAAAAGCTACGGTTTTACAACTGTGATAGTGTAAACTGTACACACGTAGACGATATTGTGGTACCAAATTCCGTCAAAAAGGAATTTAAAGGTGTTTTCGCCCTCTTGCGAGGCTTTACCCTTTAATACTTCTGTTGACGCCACAATTCGAACTGAAAGCAACGAGCCAGTGTATTCTAAAATGTATCCACACCCTATGGGAGTAGCTGATTTCGTAAACAACGAAATAAAGCAGCTACTGAGAGATAGCATAATAAGACCATCGAGATCCCCATACAACAGCCCAACATGGGTAGTTGACAAAAAAAACTACAGATGCCAACGGCAATAAAAACAAAAGACTGCTTATCGACTTTAGGAAACTAAACGAACAAACCATTCCTGATAGATACCCTATGCCTTCCATTCCCATGATTTCAGAAAACATAGGAAAAGCTGTTTTTTACAACATTAGACTTAAAATCTGGCGGAACGAAACCGCGATTCTAACATGAGAGTGTCCCAGGAAAAAAACAAAAGAAAGCGTCGAATATTTAGGGTTCATAGTGACCAGAGGCAGGGTAAAAAATGACCACGAAAAAGTAAAAGCCATGCAGGAATACATAGAGCCAAAAAATTTGTTGAGCTTAAGATCATTCCTCGGTTTGGCTAGTTATTATAGAATGTTCGTAGAAGACTACGCCGCGATTGCGAAGCTATTAACGGACATTCTAAAAGCTCAAAACGGAACAGTTAGCAAACACATGTCCCGAAAAGTCCCGGTCGAGTTCGATGACACACAACGCAATGCTTTCGAACGCCTAAGAAACATTCTGGCATCAAGAGATGTCATTCTTATGTACCCAGACTTTTAACAGCCCTTCAACTTAACCACCGATGCCTCCGCTGATGGCATCGGGACTGTATTGTCCCAGGGAGGAAAACCCATTACAATGATCTCGCGAACCTTAAGGCAATGCGAGCTAAATTACGCTACTAACGAGATAGAGTTACAAGCCATTGTGTGGGCTCTAGGCAAACTGCAAAATATCCTGTATGGTACCAAAGATATAAAACTTTTCACTGACCTTTGCAGTTTCTGAAAAAAACACTAACGTAAAAATAAAAAGGTGAAGGCTTATATTTTGTAGCGGATGCCTTATCACGGCAAAATGTAAATGCTCTACAGGACGAACCTCACTCCGACGTCGCGACCGTACCCAGCGAACTGGCATTGACCTACATCGTCGAAACAACCGAAAAACCTATAAACGGCTTTAGGAACCAAATAGTTTTAGAAGAGGCACGTTTCCCACTAAAACGAAATTTTATACTTTTTGGCAGTAAAAATCGCCATTTTATAAAGTTCACTGACAAAAACACTGTCTTTGGTCAACCCAGACGTTGCAAATGCAACACATTGCGATTTGCCAACACTCTCTAGTTTTCAACACAACATTGTGTTAAATTTCCCGTCAACGAAATTTTGGCATTGTAAGAACTTGGTGTGCGACGTCATAGACAAGAACGAACAAAGGGAAATAATAACTGCTGAGCCTAATCGTGCGCATCGTGCGGCCCAGGAAAATGCCAAGCAAGTCCTTCGCGACTATTATTTCCAAAAATGAACAAACTAGCCAGTGAAATCGTCGCAAATTGTAAAGTTTTCACTAAAGAGAAATACGACATACACCAAAAAACAAGAGCTCGGAAAAACCTCACTGTCTTATCCTGGGGAAATGCTTTATATTGACGTTTTCAATAAGGCAAAAAACAGTTTCTAACTTGTCTCTCGTACAATAGTTGACGTCACAGCTCCCATATTGCAATTAGTGAACTTATTCCCAATCATTGAAACTATTTATTGCAGCTTTCAAATCAGAATCGATAACATCGCTCCTCAATAACAGCTATGACATCGATGTTATAAACGCTCCCCCGCCCCACAGTGTTTCAAACGGTCAGGTAGAGCGCTTCCGCAGCACCCTATGCGAAATCGCAAGGTGCCTAAAAATCGATACAAAAAATTGACGACACAACTGAACTCATAATGAAGGCAACAGTCAGTACTGTTAGTTACTGACCTAAAACCAGTAGAAATCATTCATGCAGCATCTGGCTATAAGAGAATAAATAACAAAAGGCCAGAAAATTAATATCGAGAGATGCAACCCGAACAGACAAAATAGGGTAATTAAGAGAGAGTTCTCAGTTGAGAGTGATTGACGTGTTTTACTTGTGCTCCAAGATTTTTATATATTTTTGCGCTTAAATCCTGCTGTTTATTTCCAAATTTTGAATTTTTTGTGATTTATTTAAGAAGCTTTTATAACTTGTGCAAAGTGTTATCGGTTGTGTCTGTTAATTATTGCATTTATTAAACACGGCATCAGTTCCGTATTGTTGTTATTGTTTGTTTTGATTCTTTTGCTTTGGTGCTCCCCTGTGCAAACACTTGTTTGTGCGTGTGTTCGCTGCTGCAAATTTCTTCTTGTGCATCGCGCTCTCGCAAATTTTTGCTGTTGCTCTTCGCTCCAAACAATTTGTTTGTGTTTGTGTTTTATTTTTTGAGCGTTTACTTGCTCTATTCTTGTGCACCGTGTTTCGTTTTGCTCTGCGCTCTCGCAACTTTTGCTTATTCTTTTAACGCTGGTAGTAATTACGTCGTGCTGTAAGAAACCTTGCTGACTGTGTGAGAATATAATGCATGCTAAATGTGCAGGTCTCACTGGGCGTGATTGCGACAAGATCGCTGCAATTGCCAAGAAGGGCTGCGGCGGCTTGCGTTGGTCGTGCCCAGAATGCATCGACAAGCAAATTGATTTCTCCAGAATGTATAAGTCTGTGAGAAATCAATTCTTAAAACTAAATAACGTGGCTAAGCAGCTCTCAAGTAGTTTTGATTCGAGTTGTGAGTTGCTTAGCAAATACAAATTCGAGTATCCAACCAATCTCCGGTTGGAGCCTCAATTTTTGCCGTTGCCCTCTCCGTCTGTCCAGACAACTTTGCCTCTGTTGTCCCTGCCGAGCAACTTGGATACATCTCCAATGTTTTCATTATCGCATTCTCCGAGCGACTACCCAAATATTACCCCAGTTTTATCCCCTGTAATAGTCCCATTTGACCCCGTACCTGAACCTGTCCCAGTTAGCCAAACTGCCTCAGCCTCCTCAGCTCCTGGCCGCAAAGGTAGACCTGCGTGTAATCTTGCCCAGATTGTTAGAAACAATCATGGTGCCTCTTTGGCCCCACCAAATCCTGTTCTCCCTCCAGCCCATTCAGCTCCTACGTTAACTGTTGTTGCCCTCGTAGGCAAGTTTTTGTGTCTGGACTTTCGTCTGACACCACCTCTGAGTCATTGGCAGCCTATATTGCTAGCAAATCTTCTGCTAGCTTGTCAAATACCAAATTTAATTTCTCAACTCCTCGTGAAATATCATCATTCAAAATAAATGTTTTACATTATATGTTCCCAATCATTTGTTATCCCAAATTTTGGCCTCCACATATGATTGTCCACAGCCTGTCACCCTTCCAGTCCCTTAAATACAGAGTACCATTTCTGCCCCAAAAATCTAACTTCTTCTTCTGACCAAGTCTTTATTCATTATCAGAATGTCAGAGGTCTCATATCAAAACTTACAAATCTTTTCATGGCCAGCACTTCCTTCGATTCGGATATATTCGCATTTTCAGAAACATGGTTAAACTCAACCATATCTGATTTTGAGGTTTTTTCGAATAATTTTATTATGCATAGAAATGATCGGCCGAGTCGGGGTGGTGGGGTATTAATTGCTGTTAAAGCCACTCTCCAGTCAGAACTTTTCTGTTTTAGTACGCCTACTGACGCTGAGATTGTCTCAGTCAAGGTGTCTTTTCCTACACGGAATATTTATATTTCATGCTCTTATGTTCCTCCTTCTTCTGATATTCAAGTTTATATGAATCATATTTCTTGAATTAAAGAAGTTTCTTCACACGTGCGTGATAATGACCAATTTATTGTGTTGGGTGATTTTAATTTGCCGAACATCTCTTTGTCATTTTTCACTGCCGAAAATTATCTAGTGCCCTCAGCACAGCATGACTTTATAGATTGCATGCTTGACCTTTCGTTGTTTCAAATCAGTTCAATTTCTAATCATTTGAATAGAACACTTGATCTTGTATTTGTTAACGACTACCTTATTTCTAATGTGTCTAGGTCCTCCTACTTTAGAGGTTGCAATGTTCAATTGTAATCCTCTCATTTCGTGCTCATCAGCCAATAAGCCCCGCCGTTGCTTTCGCAAAGGAAATTATTCATTGCTGAATCAGCTTATTTATGCAACCGATTGGTCTTTCTTATATGACTCGGTTGACATGAATACTGCTATTAACTTTTTTATAACACCCTAAACTCCTTCTTAGATATGTGTATTCCCAAGTCAATTCCTTCGACTACCTCTTCAAAACCACCTTGGTTTACTCCCAGATTAACGATTCTAAAAAATATAAAATCCAAATATTTTAAAAAGTTTAAAAAGTATGGATCGTGTACTGACTTGGCTAAATATTCCATAGCCAAGTCGAACTTCTTTCTTCTGAATTCTCAATGCTATGAGAATTATCTAACTCGTTGCAAAAGGCAATTTGTCCTAAATCCAAGACAGTTTTACAATTTTGTAAACTAGAAGCGTAAATCTTCAAGTTTGCCATCTTCTTTTTCACTCGGGATGGATAAAGCTAGCAATGACTCTGATTCTGCTAACCTATTTGCTAATTTTTTTCAATCAACTTACTCTTTAGTCTGTCCTAATAATAATTCTTACCCTTATACTATTAATTCCTCCAGTTCTATACCTCCCCCTATTATTTCCCATTCCTCTCTGCTTTTAGCTTTTAATTCTTTAAAATCTTCTTTCTCTCCTTGGCCTGACAATATCCCTAGTTGTCTACTCAAGGAGTGTAGTTCTTCCCTTGTTTATCCATTGCTAAAGCTTTTTAATCTATCCCTTGAATCTTCTGTCTTTCCATCTCTTTGGAATAAATCTTATATCATTCCTCTCCACAAGAAAGGTTGAAAGTCTGATATACAAAATTACATGGGCATTGCAAAACTGTCCGCTATTCCTAAATTATTTGAAAAAATAATCACTTAGAATTTGCAGCATTTCTGCAAATCAGTTGTTTCCCCTGTTCAACATGGATTCGTAAAGAATCGGTCAGATTGGTCGTAGAATCTGCTTGAGTTTACTTCCTTGGTAAATGATGCTTTCCTTTCGAAAATGCAAACTGATGTCATTTACACTGACTTCAACTTGACCGAATAGGTTTTCCTCCGTCACTTTTGCTTTGGATTAGTTCTTATTTAAAAGGTAGGACCCAAAGAGTAATGCTGAGACTGACTCCCTCAAAACAGGTTCTCGTTACTTCTGGTGTTCCTCAAGGTAGTCATCTTGGACCTTTACTCTTTACTCTTTTTATAAATGATCTTCCCTCTGTTATATCCCATGCCCGAGTACTCATGAATGCGGACGACGTGAAACTTATTCTATCTTACACCAATCCCCTACATCATTCTCGTCTTCAAGACGATTTGAACGCTATGCAACTTTGGTGCTCGGCCAATCAATTGCATCTGAATTGTTCAAAGTGTATGTTTATGACATTTAATCGTACTACACCTTATCTTGTCAGTTATACAATCGACAATACCCCATTGTAACGTATACTAACAGTTAAGGATCTAGGCGTTCTTTTTGATTCTAAACTCTGTCTCAATCTTCAAATAGATACCATCGTTAATGAGGCAAAAGGTGTACTTGGATTTATTAAACGATGTTCTAAAGAGTTTAACGATCCTTTTATAATGAAACTTCTGTACATCTCTCTTGTTCGCCCTATCCTTGAATACTGCTCTTGCATCTGGTCTCCGCAGTATTGAATCTGTTCAGAAGCAATTTCTGCATTTTGCCATCTTTGGTTGCCATCCTATTCCAGTAGACTGCTTCTTCTTAATCTTCCGTCGTTAACCAACCGTAGGACAACTCTCGGTGTTGTCTTTCTACATAAGTTGGTTGTTGGCGTAATAGACTCTCCTTTTCTGTTAGGGCGTCTTCAATTTTCTGTTCCGGCTAGACCAACCAGAAATTACCGCCTCTTATTCCTATCGACGTGCACAACAGACTACGCTATGCACACTTCTTTTCGCGTGCTATGTAAAAATGACAATAGTTTGCATCAAGTTTTCTCTTCGGAACTTTCTCTACCCCTAATAAAAGCGTTGCTTTCGGGCTACCTTCGGGAAGTCACTGACCATTCCCAACTATGAGCAGGGGCATGGCTAGCCGAACTGGCTGCAAAGTTTCCCCCACCGGGTCGGTGATTTCCCATTACTTTCTCAATACTATCTCTTTATTCTATCTAGTCAACACTATGTTTATCTAGCATACAGTTCTTTACTTTATTAACAATCTTCTTACTTTCTTTTCTCCTATTTATGGTATATTCTCAAATAATATAGCAAATTAAGATTATTTTTAATTTTACGTAAGAGCACTTTTTCCTACTTACACCCTTCTTTTTAGGTGTAGGCTCTAATAGCGTCACTGACAAAATTAGCTGTGAAAAGGGGCACAGCTGGCCGCACTGGCAAATAAAACACCTCCATCGGTCGGTGATGCTATTTTAAATTTGTGTTCTCTTTCTAGGATTTTAGCATTTAATTTTTCTAATTGTATTTATAATGTGTTAATTAATTGGAAGACACTCGTTTTGTCGACAACATATAAATAAATAAATAAATAAATAAATAAATAAATAAATAAAATCGAAAACCATTAGACATAATCATAAGCGTTATAATATTTTATATTATCTATAAGTTCAAAGCATTGCCCCAAAGAATAATTGTCAAATGCAAAAAACAAAGAGAAGAACCACAAGTAAAAGAACCAATTAACATACAACCACATGAAAATATCATTAGTAATAGTAACCTAAACGAAACTAATAATATTGTAACTAGCAATAATCCAACTTTATACCCAAAAAATGTCCGCCTGAGGACAGGCTAATTTAGTAGGGATGGGGAAGTGACATATGTACCACACCCACAACATAAATTATAAGCACACACACACATAACATATATGTCCACAGCACCTAATGCAAACCCCTTATACATAAGCCCTAGCAACTAAGCACACCAAATATGTAACACGAGACACCCCAATTTGTAAACAATAAACCTAGAGCCCCAAAAATCATAAATTCCTGGTGAAAATAACAATTCTGGCGTGGGACCGATCATAAAATCGAAAACCATTAGACATAAACATCCGCCACAATCGTTATTCCCACGAAATACCCAAATTGCCAACGCAGCTCAAATTCAGGCTCTTAGAATATTCCAGAAACTCATTAAAGAGCATTGTTTAAAGAGAGTGAGCTCATAATCTTGAGCCCTCAGCCGAGGTTTGCTAAGCGTTGACAAGACTTTAATAATTGAGGTCTACTGACGACTTCGAGCCGTCAAGTTCCATCGTGCACAATTGTAAACTTCTAATAAGTCGCGCCTACAATGAATAAAGATATTTTTTCAAGTAACGCGTAGTGACTTATTAAATTGGCGCAGCCGGAAGGATACGCGAGTGATATGAGACCATTAAAGGACAATTGTAGTCCCAGGCCTTAAAAGCAAATCGTAGTCGGCGTTGATGATCGACGCGAACGCACAATCATTCTAAATCGTATCCGAAAAAGAATACACGCGAAACTTGCCGCGAGTGCCTATTGACCGTTCACGGATCAAATATCCCAGGTCAATCGAAAAACCGACATAGCAATTTCATTGCAATTAGCTAGTACTCAGTTAATTATTGATCCTTTGGACAATCAGGGTTACTAGGTAGTGAATTTTATTCACTACATAACAGTGTGTGTGCCCTTGGTTTTGCATATCCTTTGATCCCTGCAAATCGCACTAATTGGTAACGCGCGCGAAATAAAGCCATACCAAAATAAAAAGACTACACCAAGAACAATAACAACAAAAGTGAAAGTGAACACCATGGCACAACCAGCAGAGCCAGTTTTGCAATTAAGCGAACAACACCTTTCACAAGCACTAGGCCAGATAAGGCAATTGCCAAACTTCCATGAAGCCACAGAGGAATTAAGCGCATTCATAAGGCGCATTGATTTCATTATGCAACTATATCCAACGAGGGACATTCGCCAACACAGCGTCCTGTTCGGAGCCATAGAGATGCAAATAGGAGGAGACGCGCAGAGGGTCACGCAGCTATCCGCTGCCAACACTTGGACCGAATTGAGGTCGGCGCTCATCTCAGAATTTAAGACACAAACGCCATGTGAAGAACTGTTGAGAAGAATCTACAATACGCTTTTCAATTGAAGTATTCGTAAGTTCGTAGAAGAATTAGAGTATAAATCCTATGTTATATCCAATAAGCTAGAAGAAAATCAGATGAACACTTTGCTTTATACAAACGCGTTAACTCATACAGGTAAAGACGTGACAAAAAACCATACAAATACGCCCAAACATTCGACCAAGAAGTCGAAAACCAGATCAAAGATATGATCAAACAAGGGATAATTCGCAAATCGAAATCCCCTTACTGTTCGCCTATCTGGATCATACCCAAAAAGAGGGATTCATCTGGCAAACAAAAATTTAGGATAGTCATTGACTATCGAAGCCTTAATGAAGTCACAGTTGATGACAAATACCCTATACCAGCAATGGACGGTATACTAGACAAGCTTGGTAAATGTCAGTATTTTACTATCATTGACCTCGCAAAGGCCTTTCACCAAATCCAAATGGATGAAGGTTCTATTCCTACGACAGCATTTTCAACCAAATATGGACATTACGAGTACACTCGAATGCCGTTTGGTTCGAAGAACGCACCTGCATCGTTTCAGCGCTGCATGAACAATCTCCTTGAAGATTTAATCTACACGGATTGTCTTGTCTACATGGACGACATTATTGTATACTCCACTTCATTGGAGGAACACATATTGTCACTGAGGAGGGTATTCACAAAATAAAGGAGGCCAATCTAAAATTTCAATTAGATAAATGTGAATTCATGAAAAAACAAACTGAATTCCTCGGCCACAAAAACAACAGAAGGTATAAAACCTAACCCAGCTAAAATGGAAGCAAACCACAAATTCCCAATACCTAAAACAACAAAGGGAATCAAATCATTTTTAGGACTTTGCGGTTTTTACCGAAAGTTCATCCCAAACTTAGCCAAAATAGCAAAACCAATGACAACAAGACAAAAAAAAGCGCAGTCATAAATACAAAAGATAAACAATATATCTAAGCATTTGAAAAATTAAAATTACTTATAATGTCCGATCCGATACTAGCATATCCCAATTTTGAGAGATAATTCTCACTAACCACAGATGCCAGTAATATTGCCGTCAAGTTGCATCGTGCACAATTGTAAACTTCTAATAAGTCGCGCCTACAGTGAATAAAGATATTTTTTTCAAGTAACGCGTAGTGATTTATTAAATTATGTATATATGGGAAAGAAAGTGTATAATTACTTATCTTCTGCCAAAAACTTGTGAAGGGGCGAACGGTTGATAATATCCGGCTCGAAGGACCAATGTTTGTGGGGGAGGCGTCAAATAAGTCATCTTCAGGTGTTGTTTGAAAATCAGTATGATTATTTGGTAGTGGCACTTTATTAGAAACTGCATATAATGAACTATACATTTGAAGTGATTTGCATTTTCGGTAATGCTTCGGTGAACCCTCCACACATAAGGAATGCCCAAATAAGTCGGGGATGGTATCTATTCCACGTAGTTTTTTCTCAAGATTCCATTTACGGCGGCGGAACTTAACCTTATAGCGTATTTTATTAAATATAAGCAATTAAAAGTTGCGATAACGCGGTGGTAGCACGATTTTAAAGTGTCGTGCAGCAACGATACTACTTCACGATGAATTTCCGATAATTTTTGAACTATCATCAACGCTTTGAGATAAGCGAATTAGAGCTGCTAACTATCGATGATGAATCATTAAAAATATCGAATTTTCGATTTGGCGGAGGCTATTGTGCATTTAAAGTGTATGAAACTAAAATACCAAAAATACTATTTACATTTGCAATATTTTGTTTTCAATAATTTAATATACATTTAATTGTAAATTTAACTTGAATATTTTGTAATTAATGTAAGCTATTAAATGTGGTTATATAATAAATTTAAAAAATAATAATATAATAATTGATTTATTAATTATATATATGTTTCATATTATTAATAGAATTTTAAGATTAATTTTTAAAATATGTATAAATGACTAGCGTTTACAATTCGGCTTTAACCATTTCTAGTCATTTCATTGAATTTGTAAAATCATATTTTAAATAATTAATTTCCCCCCATTCTTGCTCTTGGCATATTAGTATCTTTCTGCACTACAATGAACCTTACATTTTATAATATATTTTAAATATATATTTAAAAATTCGTTTGAAGTGAACCGGACGACGGTAAGCAACAAAATATCACTCATCCGAAATATCCCAATGCTTAGTCGATTGCAACAGATCAACAGATAATTTTTAGTAGGTTTCTGCATCTGCACGTCTATTATTAAGGCTCACATTGCACTCATACGGACGTTCCTTGGTATGTATACTGTGGATAACAATAATAAGTTTGTATTAGAATATATGCGGCTTTTTTAACATGGAGTGAAAAATTCAGTTACCAATAATGTCAAAGAATGATGCAATGAGTCACAAACGCAAAGTCCTTTTGTCTCTAAGCTAAGGGATCATATATTAATACCGAATTAAAAGATGCATTAATAAAAAGATTTACACCAGTCAACATTATCAAGATATTTATATTTACTAAAATATTTGTTTAAACAATCAAACAAAAGAATATTATTTATAGATTTTCAATCAATTCCAACAACGGAGGCATTAAGGGGCATTATGACCTAAGCTTGAGGCCAATGTGGATTTTCTTTTGCTGTGTCAGACGCATCTGTTAAATTTCACCACAAATAGCTCAAACATTCATTATCGTCGCCTTGGGTCGCTGTTACACTTTGCGTGTTAACCTGCGTGACATCTGCAAAAACTCAAATTGCAATTGAGATAACTATCTATTTTCGTCGATTAGCTGATTGATACTTACGGGTATCCCAGCGCAGAAGTGCATCATCTGATCGTGTCGGATGCTAACATTTTACCCAAGATTTCTGGCCATATATATTCTCCCTCGTTGGGATTGCTTGGGGATATCCAACAGACACTTTATCTAATTGTTCAAAAAATTATATAAGAAACAAGCTAAATTTGTATTCTTGTAAAATTATAATAATAATTACGTGCGCGTGCCCAAACAATGCGCACGCATATATGTATGCGTGCACATATGATCACACTTTACACTGATTATCATACATACAGAGTTTGTACGCATACACTTGTAAACAAAAAAAAAGAATCACCAGCCATTAACCATGAGAACCGAGTTAAAGGTTACTGTTGTAGTAGGGCGTCCGCAGGGCTTCCAGATGAACTTTGCGAATGGTTGTTTCGTTTGGGGAGCGTTTCTGCTCTGCACAAATTTTCTTAGTTAGGTTTGAAAAAAACACGTTTGTTCGCTTGAAGGTTATTTTTTCTTCTGTCTGTATTTTCAGAGTGCATTACATTGTATTTGTGTAAGTGAGGTGAATTTCATTTTCATGTAATGGTTCCGGAGTTACATGGCGGTTGGATGGCGACTGTCGGATACACTTCTTGAGTGAACATGCCGCCCGCCTTGCAGTATTGCAAAAAGAAAAGGGGAGAGGGAAGTAGCTCTGTTCCTACTGGTGAGCGCAGGAGCCGGACAGTATCCATCCGAAGACCGTGTTTTGGGCCAGTGGTGCGCCGCCATGGCTCGGCAGGACGCCTTGGAGAATTAAATCGGGGTTGATGTTCGAGCCAAACACCAGATTGGAAATTTCCGGCTGGAACCAGCGATCGTCTGCCAACCGGACGTTGTTGAAGGGCTCATTCAGTTTCTCGCTGACGAGCTTCGACGGAGTTCGGTACTGGAGATTTGGCATCACCTGCAGGATGACCTCTCGCTGGAAGCTGGAGGTCCTGGAACTTATGATGGCCGAGCAAGCGTTGTCTTTACCGACGCGGGTGACGGATAGCCCGGAGGGCTTTGCCAAGGATGTGTCGATAAGACTTACCGGACAGCACGGGTCTAAAAGTGCCCGAGTGTCGCGGGTCGCCTTGCCGTTTCCAAGTCGGATGAGTGCTCTCGGGAGCACGGTTGTCCTTTTGTGTTCCATTAATGTCGACAAGGAGATGGAACCAGAGGATGAAGGCGGCGCGGAGCGTCGCGCTTGGGCCTTGGTGGTGTGGATTGTTTGGGATCGCTCTGGAGATCGCGATGGCATGCGACGCGCTTCTTGCAAATGAAGCAAGGTGTGATGGTCGCCCTGGCACTTGCGGCACTTGTCCTTGCGGCGACATGACTCCCCGGAATGTTGGTGAGCCAGGCAGTTTGGGCAGTATTTGTTGACCAGAACTGCTCGGAGTCTCTTCTCTGGAGACAGCCGCATGAACCGCTGGCACTTTCGCAGCGCGTGGACTCCTCGGCATACTCGGCATCGGAACGATTCCGTTGCCGGTCGGCTCTTGGATCGGCCTTGTTACGTGAAGAATGTTGAAAAAAACATAATAGACATTACTGATGCGGCTTTATACGGATGGTCCGCAGACCTATGGATCTAGGATTCTAGTCGTTACTGGAGATTCTACTGGTTGGAGAATGGAGACTAGATTCTATCGGGAGCAGGATCAGCTTAGAGATAGGTCTCTTGGAGACACCTCGGACTGTTAACACGTCGACCACTCGGACTCTTTGGTCGTCGCCAGGATAGGTCGTTTGGATTCGACCTAGACGCCAGTCATTAACTGAAAGATTATCTTCTTTAATAATGACTAGATCGTCACGTTGTAAGTCTCGCGTTGGAGTTTGCCATTTGTTTCTTTTGTGTAACTCTAAAAGATACTCATGTTTCCAACAGAGAAAGAACTGTTGTTGCAAAGCCTTCAAGCGCTGCCAGCGGTTGATGATGGACGTGGCGTTTTCCTTGATCTCTGGCTCTGTGGCGGAAAGTAGAGGACCCCCGACTAGAAAATGACCGGGAGTCAGAGCTAGGAGATCAGTAGGATCTTACGACATTGGAGATATCGGTCTTGAATTCAGGCATGCTTCAACTTTGGATAGGAGCGTGGAAAGCTCTTCGAAGGTGTATTTGGAGGTCGATGTAGACTTATAAAATAGATTTTTGAAACTCTTTACACCTGCCTCCCACAGGCCACCCATATGCGGTGCACTAAGAGGGTTGAAGTGCCAGGACAGTTTCTGGAGACTGTAAGTGGCCTGGAGTTGAGTCTTAAGCGCTTCTACAAAATCGCGCGAGAGGACTTTGGCCGCTCCGACGAAGGTTTTGCCGTTGTCGGAAAGCATTTGACTTGGGCACCCTCGTCGTGCCACAAATCTCGCAAATGCCGCTAGGAATTTTTCTGTGGTCAGGTCAGATGTAGCTTCTAGGTGGATGGCTTTGGTGCTGAAGCACACAAAGACGCACACGTAGCCTTTTGTAATAAGACAGGCTCGACCTGTGTAATTTTTACATCGAAGGGGCCTGCAAAATTGACTCCTGTGTGAGTTAACGGCCGAGAGAATGTGACTCTCTCCACAGGCAAGTCGCCCATGAGCTGCGTTTGCAATTTCCTTTTTCGGATGATCTGATTTTGCAGGAATAGATTGTGGATTTGACCAACACCATGAACTTTGGAATCCATTACTGTGATCTTATTAAACGCATCATGAGCTGGTTGCCTCCATGCAAGGATATAACATGGGTGAAAGCGGTCAAGAGACGTGAATATGCACATGTGTATGGCAGTATTATTGGATGGCGATCATCGTAGCCGAGGGTTTCGACCGCTCTTACGCGAATGATTCCCTTACCATCTAGTACGGGGATCAAATTAAGGAGTTTGCTGGAAGTGAGCTGTTTCTTCGTGCTCAAGCAAGTGTACTGTGACTGGTATGCTTGTCTCTGGGTCAGGAGAATGAGTCTTTCTTGTGCATAAGAAGTCTCACTCAGGTCAAGTCAGGGCCCAATCGAAATTGTTGGCGAGGTTTACTTTAATCGTGCGTTGCTCAACTGTCGTATCTGGGAGGGGATCTGAAGTAATCCGCCGTTGGTTCTGAGGTAGGCGTAACTCTTCTCGCCCGTGCCACCACAGCTCATTGTTGACTAACGCTTGTGGTGGGGCACCTCTGCTCGCTAGGTCCGCTGGATTGTACTCGGATCTTACATGGGACCATTTATTGGAGTCGGTGGCCTGAGTAATTTTTGCGACTCTGTTTGCTACAAAGGTAGTCCAGGCGCATGGTGGCTTATGAAGCCAAGCTAGCACAATTGTGGAATCTGTCCAATAGAACCAGTCGCCGCCAGCGGAAGGTAGCTGGGGACTGAGTGCAGCGGATAACTCGGACAGAAGTGCTGCTCCGCACAGCTCTAGACGTGGCAAGGACACGGTCTTGACCGGAGCGACCCTCGTTTTCGCTGTTAGGAGATGTACTGAGATGCGATCTTGTATCTCAGGGCGCACGTAAATGGCGGCCCCATATGCACGCTGCGAAGCTTCACAAAACCCATGGTATTGAATAGTCCCCTGTGGGCGGAATTTGACCCATCTAGGGATGCGAATCGCACTGAGGCCCGGATACTCTTGTAGAAATAAATTCCACTTAATGAGAAGACTCTCAGGTAGCGGATCGTCCCAGCCCAGTTCTTGGAGCCAGATCTCCTGCATGAATATTTTTGCCTGAATAATGACTGGAGCCAGCCAGCCTGCTGGGTCGAACAGTTTGGCAATCTGTGAAGTGACTTCACGTTTGGAGACGGACTGTTTGGTTGTTAGCTCGGATGGAGCGAAAAAGAACTCATCGGTGTCAGCTTTCCATCTGATCCCGAGAGTCTTTGCCGAACAGGCCTCCTCGATCTCTAAGAAATCGTCGCGAAGCAAGTGGTCCTTGGGAATCGCTCTTAGCAAGTCCTTTTCATTGGATGTCCATTTTCGCAAGGGGAACCAGGCAGATTCAAGGGCTTTGCGGAGTTCTGCAATTGCTTGATCTGCCGTTGTTTTGGAATGGGCTCCCGCTAGTACATCGTCGACATACATATTGTTTGCGATAATGTGACTTGCTAAGGGATAGAGCGAACGAACGTCATCAGATAACTGATGTAGTACCCGGATTGCCAAAAAAGGGGCACAGTTAACTCCAAACGTGACTGTGCTGAGTTCGAAGTCACGAAGCTCGTTGTCCTTTGTTCGGAACAGAATTCTCTGATAGGGCGTGTGGTTGGGATGCACAAGTATCTGCCGATACATTTTCGTGATATCGGCATTGAATACATATCGGAAGAAGCGCCATCTCAGAATTTGAATGGTTAAGTCGAATTGCAGAACGGGCCCTGCATTTAGCACATCGTTCAGACTTTTACCATTCGATGACGGGTGGGAGGCGTTAAATACTACGCGGAGCTTGGTCGTGGTGCTGTCAGGCTTGTGAACAGCATGGTGTGGTAGATAAAAGTTATCCGAACCATTGCTTGGAGGGACTTGTCGCATGTGACCTAAGTCCAGATATTCCTGGATCACCGCATCGTACTGCTCCTTAAGGGGGGCATTTTTTGCCAGACGATTCTCATATCGTAGAAATTGAGCTAGTGCGATGGACCTAACTGGATGTGATCGGAATTCTTGAATGGCAGTGTGACCAAGTATCTGCCGTTTTTATCCCTTCTAGTGGTTTTTTGGAAGTTGCGCTCACAAAACAGGTCGGATTCCTTTTCCAGCTTTACTGGAATATCCTCCACCTTCCAACATTTTGTGAGCAGTTTATCCAAGCTCGCATTTGGATTCAGCGAGACTTGAGTCGAAAAGGATGCGACAGATTTGGCACTGGTCTTAGAAACGGGGCCTGTAAGGATCCAGCCGAAAATCGTTTCTTGACCAAGGAGAGTGCCACATATGTTCGGATAGGAGCCACCTAACAATATGGATGGGAGGATATCGGCGCCGAGAAGCACGTCTATCTGTGAGCTCCTATAAAAAGAGGGATCGGCCAAGTGTAATTTTGGAAGTTCTTTCAAAGCAGTTTGGGGGATGGTGTAGGAGGGCAAATTGCCTGCCAGCTTTGGAAGAACATAAGCCGAGGTTTCAATATGAACCCTGGGCTTTATCGGAGAGCCAATATTAAAATGGCAAAGTTTTTGAGGTTGAGCCGAAATGGCTTGATTCAAACCGGAGACCTGTGCGTCGACGGGTTGATAAGGAAGTTTAACCCTTTTGAACAATCGCTCTGAAATTAAGGTCGCTTCAGACCCAGAGTCGATTAATGCCCGGGCTGTATACTTTGTGCCCAAATGACACACTTGGATGACAGCCGTGCCGAGGAGAACACCATGTGAGTTTGCGGAAAAGTAGTTTTGAACAGTAGCTTGGGTTGAAGTAGAAGTGGACTGTATTGGTGAAGGAGGGTTCAAAACTATTGGTGTTGTGGAAGCTGAGGGCACCTGGGGTCTGTCACGGTGGAGTAGCGTGTTGTGATGTCCCTTGCACGTGAAACAACTATGTGCGCTGGTGCAGTCTTTCAACTGGTGCTGTCTAGCGAAGCAGTTTAAGCACAGCTTTTGTTGCTTAATGACGGAAACTCTCTCGGGTACGGACATTTGTAGAAAACGTAGGCATAGACGCACGGGATGATTTTCCTTCTGACACAATTTGCAGTGCTGTGACTTTGTAGTCACTGTTGCTTCGAAGGTTCTCAGGTGGTTGGACTCTTTACTTGTGGGTTTGGACTGGGGTGGCGTATGTGCGGTAGGTGGTATATCCTCTATCGCCTCCAAGGTGCGATATCGGTCGATCAATTCATCTCGGACCATTGAGGTATCTCTGCCTTATCGTGGAGCGATTGTTCCCATAACGACAGCGTGAGCTTAGGCAATTTAGAGGAGCCTAAAAAAATAAGCAGACAATCCCAATTTTCGGTGCTCACCCTGGACAAGTCGAGAGCCGTTAAACACCCCTCGATTGTGCCCTGAAGCTCTTTAAGGGCGGCTCCAGACACTTGTGTTTCTGAGGGGAGATTGAAAAGAATTTTCAATTGACTATTGACTAATAGTCGCTTATTCTCAAATCTCTCCGTCAGGCTCGCCCACGCTGACTGAAAGCCGTCATTCGTGAGCGGGGACTTGGAGACAATTGCCCTAGCTTCGCCGCTGGTTTTGGAATTGAGATGGAACAATTTTTCCTCTGGCGTCAATCTTGGATTGTTAATATAAACAGCTGTAAACAAGTCTCGGAAAGTAGGCCAGCGTAGGTAATCCCCACTGAAAACTTCAGTGTCGCATGGCGGGAGACTGCACCCCCTGGACATGGAGAAGTTGGAGGGGGGTTGCTCAGCTTGTCTATTTAAAGCCGTGGCTCTTTCTATTTTTTCGCTTAGTTGAGCCGCACATCGCTCGTAAACTGAGTACGAGTAATCATATTTAGCTTGCATAGCCACCAGGTCATTGCTGCTGCAAGCGCCTTGGTTGAGAGCTTTGGAACATAACTCGTACTCGCGTTCTACCTTTTCCCATAAAGTCTTAATCTGATCTCGTCGGACTTGGAGAGTGAACAGTGACACGTCACTGTCCGCTGCGTCGTTGATCTTCATTTCAAACTGGCCTAGTCGGTCAGTTATAGAAACGAAGTCGTTCAGTGCCATTTCGCTTGACTTCTGCATTTTTTGCGTAGTCGAACGGGTAATTTTTGGGGTAATATCTCTTGTTGGAATCGGACTCGCAGTCTTGCGGACGGTTGTGCTGGTACTCTCGACCTTGAGTTTCCCGAAAACTGCTCTAGGTGAGGTTAAAGGTTGCTTGGACTCCTTAACGGACGGTGCTGTGAGTCGTTTGTGGCTGTTTTGATCACCACCGATTGGCATACTAGGCTCTTCACTGAGCCAAAAATTGTAATAACCAGGTGATATGTGATCAAATACAAATAATTTGAAACAGCCGAGCGAAAACGGAATAAGAAATGGCACAGGAACGATGGAATCGAGATATCAGAATAAAATGGAATGACCGGAATGGTGTGCACTATTGAATCCAACGAAATCGGAAAATTTTGCTAAATTAATTATTTTACTAATAATTTACTAAATTGATGCTTATTTAGTTTCTTTACTTGAGAAAAAATCTAATTATTTCTTTATTGAAACATCAGAGAAAAGGATTTATTCTCTTTTGACAAGGCGGCCGTGTAGTGGAAACGGATCGCGCAAAAAAATTGATGCTTATCGCTTATTGCTTATTGATTGTTGAGCTCAAGAAGAAGCACGTTTATTCTAAACGCAGCTCAATGGAAAGGTTTTTTTTTGTCATAGAATTATTTGTATAAATTGATATTTTAAGGAATATCGAACGGATATTCGATTTGTTACGCAATTTGGAAACGTCTTAACTTAAAATTATGTTTTATAAATTTTTATAAGAATAAGAAAAAGTAATGCATATGTTTGTATGTTATTCAGTAAACGCAGCTCAATGGCAAAGTGGAAACATACAACAATATAAAAGTTTCTCAGAATCAGTTTATCGAAAACCGATCTTGGTACTTTACAACCCTGATGTTTGTTTACCTTTTGCATTTGCCAATTAATTGGTAAAAATAAATATATAAATTAATCTTGAAGCTGCTGTGGAGGAAAATAGCAAACGATACACATATAATAGGATGTGCGTGTGTGTGTATACATGCAGGTGAATTTGCACAGTGTGGTTTTAATATTTGTCACCTTTTAGATGCCTTAATGTCCACGAACAATATTTTATCTGCGGGTTTTTTTTTGAATTTTTTAAATACAATTGCCCTTCGCTTTAACCACGGACAATGTGAAGCGAAAAAATATCTTCAGACACACAAATATGAATTAATCGCTCCAAATGTTGTAGTAGGGCGTCCGCAGGGCTTCCAGATGAACTTTGCTAAATGAAGTATCGTTGGGGGAGCGTTTCTGCTCTGCACAAATTTACTTAGAAGGTTTGAAAGAAAACACGTTTGTTCACTTGCAGGTTATTTTTTCTTCCGGTGCTATATTTTCAGAGTTACATTAGTGTAAGTAAGGTGAAATTTCAGTACATGTTCCATGTACTGGTTCCGGAGTTACATGGCGGTTGGATGGCGACTGCCGGATACACTTCTTGTGTGAACAATCTGGTTGAGTGAGTCTCTCTCACTGAGTGACTCTCACTGAGTGAGGCTCAGTCAATGCTCCGTTCAGACTAGCATTGAACTAGCATCAACACAGACAATTCTTAAAAATTAAATCTAAGAGATTGTTCAACGTTGGAACGTTGCAGGAGCATTCTTAAGACCAAATGACATGCGAGTGTACTCGTAATGGCATTGCTTAGTCGAAAATGCGGTCTTGGGTATTGAACCAGGATCCATTTGAATTTGGTGGAAGCCTTTGGCTAGATCAATGGTTGTGAAATATTGACATTTTCCAAGTTTGTCTAATATTTCATCGATGATCGGGATAGGGTATTTATCATTAATAGTTAGTTCATTGAGATTGCGGTAATCTATGACTAACCGGAATTTTTGCTTTCTAGATGCATTGTTTTTCTTTGGAACGATTATTACTGGCGAGCAGTAAGGGGATTTGGATTTGGGTATGATATTTTGTTTTATCATATCGCTTATTTGTTTATTTACTTCCTCATCGTATATTTGAGGATATTTATATGGACGCTTGTAAATTGGGTCTTCATGCTTTGTTAGAAGTTTGTGTTGAATTGTACTAGTGAAAGTCAAATTGTCACTTTCATGGTACTGCATACACGAAATTTATGTAAAACATTTTTAATTTTTTCTTTTTCTTCAGAGTTGAGATGCTCTAGCCTAAACTCATTGTTTTCTGTTAATTCGTTATTAATATCGAAGTTAAATGGTCTGTCCTCTGTTGAAGGTTAATCAAGGCATTATATCTAACACAATAGATAAACTGTCTTAAGGTTACGGATCCTTGTGCATAGTCTATTTTCGCTTGACTTGCTTCAAGGTATTCTCTCCCAATCAGAACATCATAATGCTTTGAGAAGTCGTGAATATAGAATTTACTCGGTGATTACTCGGACAAATTTTGCTCGCTCCTTGCTTTGTTTTAATTCAATAACACCATTTATGGTGTGAACCTTTAGTGTTTCGTTGTATATTGGAAAGTTTAAGCAGTTTGTTTTAATTAGGTTTATAGTTGAACCAGGATCCATTTGACTTTGGTTGAAGCCTTTGGCTAGATCATTGGTTGTGAAATATTGACATTTTAAAGTTTGTCTAATATTTCATCGATGATCGGGATAGGGTATTTATCATTAATAGTTAGTTCATTGGGATTGCGGTAATCTATGACTAACCGGAATTTTTGCTTTCCAGATGCATCGTTTTTCTTTGGAACGATTATTACTGGTGAGCAGTAAAGGGATTTGGATTTGCGTATGATATTTCGTTTTATCATATCGCTTATTTGTTTTTTTATTTCCTCATCGTATTCCTTCCTCATATATATTTATATGGACGCTTGTAAATTGGGTCCTCATGTTTTCTTAGAATTTTGTGTTTAATTGTAATAGTGAAAGTCAAGTTGTCATGGTACTGGATATCACGAAATTTATGTAAAACATTTTTAATTTTTTCTTTTTCTCCTGAGTTTAGGTGCTCTAGCCTAAACTCATGGTTTTCTGTTAATTCGTTATTAATATCAAAGTTAAATGATCTGTCCTCTTTTGAGGGTGGATCAAGGCACTCTTGTGCGGTCATGTCCTCTTCGACCTCTTCGTCATTATATCTAAAACAAAAGTTAAACTCTCCTAAGGTTACGGATCCTTGTGCATAGTCTATTTTCGCTTGACGTGCTTCAAGGTATTCTCTCCCAATCAGAACATCATAATGCTGAACATCATAATGAGAAGTCGTGAATATAGAATTTTTGATTACTTGGACAAATTTTGCTCGCTCCTTGCTTTGCTTTAATTCAATAACACCATTTATGTTGTGAACTTTTAGTGTTTCGTTGTATATTGGAAAATTTAAGCAGTTTGTTTTCATTACGTTTATAGTTGAACCTGTGTCAATGACACATTTTAGAACTTCGTCATTCATAATCAATTTTATGAATGGATTTCTTCTGTTTGTTCCGAGGCTTGCTGATGAAAATTTTCAGATGTGTCCATTTTCATCTGCCCACTGTTGCTATCTCTTTGACGTTTTGTCGAAAGGTTTTGCGCTTTCAAGCGTGAACGAGGCTGATTTTGATAGTTTAAAGGATTTTGGGTTCTACCTTGACTTAATTTCTGTTGGAACTCGTGGTGAGCTTTTTTAATTGTCTTCGGAATTAGTGTGCCGTTTATTTTGTACATGATAACTCTGATTCGTTTTGGAATAGCCACTTAAACTGGTGGCTGGATTAACATTTTGCTGATAATTTCCCACGTTCCTACGATTGTTATTTTGATTTCCCTGAACGTTATTGGTTTAAGGTCTATCAGTTACGCTATTTTCGTATAATCCTCATCATGAAAAGCCTATCGGGTAATTTTTTTGTAATTATATCTTTAATAGTGTTATTCATGGCATTTGTATAAAGTGTGGTATTGCTAGGTGTATTTTCTAAAGCTAACTTATTTAATATAACATAAGATTTATTTTCTAGATCCTCGATGAACCTACGGACGTTTCCCTGATTATTCGTGTTGTGTAGGAGCCGAAGGAGTTTTTCAAATGGTGTTTGCACTTTGTATTCTTCAATTAGTGCGTTCCTCAATTCCTTTAATAAAAGCTTTGAGATTTTCTGACCCGTCGACGCACAGGTCTCCGGTTTGAATCAAGCTATTTCGCGTCAACCTTAAAAACTTTGCCATTTTAATATTGGCTCTCCGATAAAGCCCAGGGTTCATATTGAAACCTCGGCTTATGTTCTTCCAAAGCTAGCAGGCAATTTGCCCTCCTACACCATCCCCCAAACTGCTTTGAAAGAACTTCCAAAATTACACTTGGCCGATCCCTCTTTCTATAGGAGCTCACAGATAGACGTGCTTCTCGGCGCCGATATCCTCCCATCCATATTGTTAGGTGGCTCCTATCCGAACATATGTGGCACTCTCCTTGGTCAAGAAACGATTTTCGGCTGGATCCTTACAGGCCCCGTTTCTAAGACCAGTGCCAAATCTGTCGCATCCTTTTCGACTCAAGTCTCGCTGAATCCAAATGCGAGCTTGGATAAACTGCTCACAAAATTTTGGGAGGTGGAGGATATTCCAGTAAAGCTGGAAAAGGAATCCGACCTGTTTTGTGAGCGCAACTTCCAAAAAACCACTAAAAGGGATAAAAACGGCAGATACTTGGTCACACTGCCATTCAAGAATTCCGATCACATCCAATTAGGCCATTCAAGGTCCATCGCACTAGCTCAATTTCTACGAAATGAGAATCGTCCGGCAAAAAATGCCCCCCTTAAGGAGCAGTACGATGCGGTGATCCAGGAATATCTGGACTTAGGTCACATGCGACAAGTCCCTCCAAGCAATGGTTCGGATAACTTTTATCTACCACCCATGCTGATCACAAGCCTGACGCACCACGACCAAGCTCCGCGTAGTATTTAACGCCTCCCACCCGTCATCGAATGGTAAAAGTCTGAACGATGTGCTACATGCAGGGCCCGTTCTGCAATCCGACTTAACCATTCAAATCCTAAGATGGCGCTTCTTCCGATATGTCTTCAATGCCGATATCACGAAAATGTATCGGCAGATACTTGTGCATCCCAAACACACGCCCTATCAGAGAATTCTGTTCCGAACAAAGGAAAACGAGCCCAAAACACGGTCTTCGGGTGGATACTGTCCGGCTCCTGCGCTCACAAGTAGGAACAGAGCCACTTCCCTTTCCCCTTTTCTTTTTGCCATACTGCAAGGCGGGCGGCATGTTTACACAAGAAGTGTATCCGGCAGTCGCCATCCAACCGCCATGTAACTCCGGAACCAGTACATGGAACATGTACTGAAATTTCACCTCACTTACACTAATACATTGTAATGCACTCTGAAAATATAGCACTAGAAGAAAAAATAACCTGCAAGTGAACAAACGTATTTTCTTTCAAACCTTCTAAGTAAATTTGTGCAGAGCAGAAACGCTCCCTCAACGATACTTCATTTAGCAAAGTTCATCTGGAAGCCCTTCGGACGCCCTACTACAACAGGGAGGTGTAGTGTGTATGCCCTTACCAAACACCCTGTATTTAATTATAAAGCCTACGGCACCTTGTTGCATACAATAACAATCATACAGAAAAGAAGCCCAGAGCCACTTTATATATTGGCTCTGGCTCATATCACGCAGCGCGGTTCACTAGCCCCACTAGCTGACCGTTACTGCTTACGCTGCATATTTTATTATAATTTTATGATTATTATTATTGTATTTGTTCAATTAAATTCCATCACTACCATTTAAGTACGATATCTAATGAAATGTATCATCCTAATGAAAGAAGTCCAAAACAGACGATGTTGAGCGTTTTCTCTATGTCCGCTATTCTCTTCCTTTATCCTTATCCTACTTGTGTCTTCTGTCTCAAAATAACACGTGGTTTTGTGAGCCCAACAGAGTTATCTGTTTTGCGTAGCCTCGGCCGGACAGTGCATTAGAGCGAGAGATAAATAGTCTTTGACTCGGAGACGTCAGGAAGACGTGTGCCAATACTATACGTATTGTGCGAGCATAATTGTGAAATTGCAGTCAGTCGAAAATTAAAGCTGAAGCATATCAATGTCGAGGAAACGTAAGGCTGGCGCCACGATGGTGGAAGCGCAGGAGGATGAGCTGATAGGAAACCATTCTACGACATCAGAAGTGGGATCACTTCCACGCCAAGACATTTCCGACAACCGTTTGTGCACACTTTAGGAGACGCAGCATCGTAATCTGATCGAAGTTATAAATGCTGTTAAAGGCGCACAGTCAATGCCAGGCGAAAAAAATGCAGTTGTACTACCAAAGTTTAATCCCGACTCTGTTCCCTTTTAGTACATGAAGGTGCCTTCTAACTGCTCCACTTTTTCTCTGGTACTGGACAGTTTAGAAATTGATTTTGCAACGATTCAAAGGCAATGAAACTCCAGCAGCTACTGTTTTTAACATTCCAATGGTATCCAAAAGACAGCAGTCCTTTCTCTGTTGGAAGTCGATTAATAACGACACTTATTGCAAAATGAAGCAAGACTACTGAACAGACGCTATATCCGTTGTTCTGGCGCTGCTGCCCAATCGATACTAAACTGCAACGTACGGTTTTACTACCACATACAGCACGTAACGAATTGCAAAATAGCTGCGGGCATTTGCTTTGGTAAAAGAGAGGGTCCTGTTGAGGAAAATTTTGCAAGCAAAAGACAGCGTATGCATGCACCCGCAAATTCACTTCTGCGGAAAAATGGCCACAAATTTGCTGACTCCTTCAGAAAAAACAACGTTAAGCCCCAGCAAGGATCTTATCCAAATCTACCGTTCATCTGAGAAAAGAGTAGAAATATTGTTAAAGTGTGGAGCTCTGGAATATTCATCGGCGTGTACTCAAAAAAATAAGAACGTAATAGTTGGCAACATTGCCATCATGCATCTCTTGACACCGATTCTCACTATAAAGGAATCAGCGTCTCAGCGACTCTCGGGAACACGAATCAATAATATTGTAGTTTTAAAGGGTATGGAAACAATGGTAACAGCACTTTACAAATTAGTAAATGTATTATAGTGGATATTCTCGAAGTTTTTCAGTAGTTCTTAACAGCTAATTGATTATATATTATAATTAGCCGTAGATTTTAACTCAAATTTTGGCGGAAGATAACAATTAATACGTTTGAACTATATAAGATAAAAACTATACACCTTTCTGCTTTGAATAACGTGATACCGAGTTTTTGGTAAGATAATCAAGTTTATTAGAATTTTAATGAATTTTCAAACGTATTTATAGATGGGTTTCTAAAGCCGGGTCATAACTGGCGAGCTGGAAATACGCTTGATTGATCCAAATACTGTACAAAGGCGACCATATCGGCTTAGTATCGAAGAAAAGGAAATCGTAAGAGATAAAATTAGAGAATTGTTGGCCTTAAATATTATCCGCCCCATCTGTTCCCCTTTTGCCAGCCCAATGCTGCTCGGATAGACTTTGCGTGGATTACCGCGAATTAAATGCAAATACCGAGCAAATACCGAAAGATTTCCTTTACCGCTAATTAGTGATCAAATCTCTAGATTACGACGCGCAAAATACTTTTCGTGTCTGGATATGGCGAGCGGCTTCCACCAAATTCCTATTCACCAAAATTCGATTGAGCGAACCGCGTTCGTTACACCAGAGGGCCAATTCGAGTATTTAACCATGCCTTTCGGGTTACAGAACGCGCCCTCTGTCTTTCAACGCGCGGTAATGAAAGCGTTAGGTGAGCTTGCCCATTCATATGTCGTTGTGTATATGGATGATATAATGATTACTTCACGAACAAAAGAAGAGGCACTTACGAGGTTGCAGACGGTACTGCAAACTTTATTTGAGGCGGGTTTTTCATTTAACGTTGCAAAATGTTCGTTCTTAAAATCAAGTGTTGAGTATCTTGGGTTTCAAGTTAAGGATGGGGAAATTCGTCCGAACCCAAGAAAAATACAGGCATTGTGTAATTTACCTCGGTTACGTCGGTTACCTAAGTAAGGCAATTCATAGGTCTAGCGTCATATTTTCGACAATATATTCTTAAGTTCTCTGAAAAAATGAAACCGTTGTATGGCCTCACCTGCAAAAATAAAATATTCCAGTGGAAATTTACCGATTTACCGATTATTTACCGATTGCAATTCCCTGAAAGCCACGAGAAATAAAATTGACCTCACACCAAAAGCCCATCGTTGGTAGGCATACATGCAGTCGTTTGACTTTGATACTCAGTATAGACCGAGAGCAAAAATGGCTCACGTTGATTTCCTCTCACGTAATCTGGTACCAACTGAAATGCCTACCCAAGCTCATAAAAGTCCAGAAAATAAGCGTGTTCTATTGGCCAAAATAACAGACAATTGTCTCCTTGCCGAGCAACAAAAAGATTCAAGACGTCGTCAATTATTTCAAAAATTCAAAATAATGAACTTGGCGAGAGTGTGGCAAAAAACTTACGAATTACGTTCGAAAATGCTTTTTCGTAAAATCCAAAGAAACGGTAAAACTAGATGTCTTCAAGTTGTCCCTAGGTCCTTTAGGTGGTCTGTAGTGAATCATGTCCATGAGGCCATTGTACATCTTGGTTGGGAAAAAACGTTGGACAAAATGTACAAATTTTATTGGTTTGACCATATGGCAAAGTACGTTCGTAAATTCGTAGATAATTGCATAACTTGCAAACTGACCAAGCCTCCATCTGGAAAGTTGCGAATCGAACTTCACCCCATACCGAAGGTAGACATTCCATGGCATACGATTCATGTGGATATCACTGGTAAATTAAGCGGTAAAAAGGATCAAAAGGAGTATATTATAGTTCAAATAGACGCATTTACTAAATTTGTTTACCTTTACCACACCATAAATATTAATAGACGCTGTAAGGTCTGCAAGCAAAAAACAGTGTATGCATGCACCCGTAAGATGTCACTTCTGCGGAAAAATGGGCCACAAATTTGCTGACTGAAAAAACAACGTTAAGCCCCAGCAAGGATCTAATCCAAATTCTAGCCGTTCATCTGAATTGGATTAATTAATTGTTACAAGTGTGGAGCTCCTGGACATATTGCATCGGCTTGTACTGGACGACAGGAATCAACCACTCAAAATAAAATGGATGAGAAACGTGTAAACTTATGTCATGTGGCCAGCCCAATTGGTGTTCTGATCTCATCTGGGGAGTTATTTCCATTTTGCATTGATTCAGGAGCCGAGTGCTCACTTGTAAAGGAATCTGCGTCTCAGCGACTCTCGAATCAATAATATTGTAGTTTTAAGGGTATTGGAAACAATGCAGAAACAAGCACTTTACAAATTTGTTATGTCTAACGTCATTAAGTTATTTTTAATTTAGTTCTCAACAGTTACTTTGATTATGATAATATAATTGGTCGTGAAATTTTAACTCAGAATTTTGGCGTAAAGATAACAATTGATACGTTCGAAAATGCTTTTTCGTAAAATCCAAAGAAACGGTAAAACTAGATGTCTTCAAGTTGTCCCTAGGTCCTTTAGGTGGTCTGTAGTGAATCATGTCCATGAGGCCATTGTACATCTTGATTGGGAAAAATCGTTCGACAAAATGTACGAACTTTATGGGTTTGAGCATATGGCGAGGTACGTTCGTAAATTCGTAGATAATTGCATAACTTGCAAACTGACCAAGCCTCCATCTGGAAAGTTGCCAATCGAACTTCACCCCATATCGAAGGTAGACATTCCATGGCATACGATTCATGTGGATATCACTGGTAAATTAAGCGGTAAAAAGGATCATATGGAGTATATTATAGTTCAAATAGACGCATTTACTAAATTTGTTTACCTTTACCACACCAAAAATATTAATAGCGAACGTTGTATAGACGCTGTAAGGTCAGCAATATCGGTATTTGGTGTACCAACAGGAATCATTGCAGATCAGGGTAGATCTTTTACTTGAACAAGTTTTATTGAGTTTTGTTCTACACAAAAAATAGCATTACCCTTGATAGCAACAGGCGCCAGTCGCGCAAACGGGCATGTAGAGCGCGTAATGAGCTTGTTAAAACGCATGTTAACCGCTGTCGAAATAAATCGTATCTAGTCCTCTAGGATTACTCATTGGAAAAGAAGCGAGGCCACTTAATATGTTACCTATAGTCGAAGACGACAATAAAGTTGATTGTTGCGCTATTGAGCTTTTTCAATAGCTTTCACAAATAGAAATAATTAACTAATTATTTTTTGTGTTCAAACTGTTTTTATATTTCTTAAAGTTGCGAGAAGCAGGCAGACCCGAATTGGTCTGTGCTTATTATTTAAGAACAATAGTTTATATATAGGCAAGCGAACCCGAATTAGTACGTGCCAATTTAGCGAAGCGACAATTATTAGTTATAATTTTCACAAATTTTGAGTAATGCAAGTGGCCGATGCGTACCAAATGCATGAAGCGAACGAACGTAACTAACTCGATGCGCAGCATCGAGGCCTTCGCATAAGTAAAGCTAGGGCAATAAAACGATCGTTACAGCGAAGAGCGGCAGCTCTATGTAAATTAATTCTTAAGAGCGAAATTTAGGCAATTGCTTTGCAGAGCGAGTATTATAAGATAAATTAAGATGCTGCTCTTATCAGTTGCGAGGTCGCTCCAGTTGTTTTGGCTGCGTAACCAGACATTCTCCCCCCGTTGGAAGGCATGGGCTTTCAACAGATTCCCTGATGGGCAATAGGCATAGCTTGTTTGCAGCTCTTCTCGTTTCTCCTGTTGCGGTGCGCAAAATGGCTACTCGAGCGACTCCATCCTTTCCCACGATTAACTCCGTGATTCTCGCCAGTGGCCACCTTAGAGGCGGCAGATTTTCATCCTTCACGAGGACTATGTCGTTGACGCATAGGCCTGGTTTCGGAGTACGCCATTTGGAGCGCTGCTGAAGCAGTGTTAAGTATTCTTCACGCCAGCGAGACCAAAACAGTTGTTGGAGGTATGTTACGCGTTGCCAGCCATCCAGACGATTGAATTGAAGGTGCGTCACATCAGGTTCAACGAACGATGAGCTGGGTCCACCAATCAAGAAATGAGCTGGAGTGAGCACATCTAGATCTGCTGGATCTTCTGAAAGAGGAAACAATGGCCTGGAATTAATTATCGATGCTATGTGGCAGACTAGGGTGCGAAACTCTTCGAAGTTGAGAACACAAGATCCAACAGCACGATAAAAATGATGTTTCGCTGTCTTCACTGCTGCTTCCCAAAGGCCGCCAAAATGCGGTGAACGAGGAGGTATAAATTTCCAATCAATGGAATCAGCCATGCAAAATTTATGCACTGACTCAATATGATTGCGACTTATGAATAGACGCTTGAGATCCAGAAGCTCGTTTTTGGCGCCGACAAAGTTGGTAGCGTTATCCGACCATATCTGAGATGGCCTGCCTCGAGTCGATATAAACCTCTTAAGCACATTCAAGAATGAAGCTGTCGACAGATCCTTGACCAGTTCCAGGTGAACCGCTTTAGTCGCGAAGCAGACGAAGACAGCCATGTAACATTTGACTGGAAAAAATGGTCCACAATAGTCAACGCCAGAGACTTCAAAGGCTCGACAAGCAGTCAAACGTTCTTTGGGCAGATCGGCCATTATATGCTCTATTAATCGAGGCTTGGCACGAAAGCATCTCACACATTTTCCAACCACCTTGGATACGGTCTTCCTTCCACCAATCGGCCAATACTGCAACCGAATATAAGCAAGAAGTGCCCGTGGACCAGCGTGTAAGTTCCGATTGTGAAACCGTGTGATGACTGAGTCTGTGATGGGATGATGACACGGGAGAATTATTGGATGGCGAGCGTCGAAATCCAGCGAAGAGTTTTTCAAGCGCCCATCAACTCTAAGAATACCGAAATCATCCAAAAAGGGGTTAAGTGATGCGATACATCTGGACGGTTTAACAACTCTTCTCGATTGCAATGATTTGATCTCTTCCCACAGGTATGCTCTCTGGACGAGCCTTAGTAAGAGTTGGGTCCCATGTTGTATATCAGACACTGTTAGTCCAGGATGCCTGCTTCTGTGTATGAATTTATAAATATATCCGAATATACGCTGCATTGTATCAAATGAGTTGACGTATTTGCAAGTGGCAGTTATATCAACGAAGGAGATGACGCAATAAGGACCCTTTTTTTAAGTTCGAGTTCTGTCCTTTCTGACAAGCAAGAAGCAGGCCAGTCCAATTTGTCTTTAACTAGAAATTCTGGGCCGTTGAACCACAGTGACGATTGATCTAATTCACTGGGCGTAGATCCTCTCGAGAGTATATCTGCCGGGTTGAGTGAAGTAGGCACGTAACGCCATTCCATGCCATTAGTTAGCTCTTGAACTGCTGTGACGCGATTAGCCACAAACACATTGAGCTTGCAGGGCTCGGTCCTTATCCAGGAAAGGCATACAGAAGAATCCGACCAACAGTAGAATTTTCCATCGAACAGATTCATTTTAGATATCTCACGCATGAGATTAGATAATAAGACGGCGCCACAGAGCTCTAGCTTTGGAACTGTGATTGTTTTCAGAGGAGCTACACGCGATTTGGAACACAACAACTGACAACTGGCTGATGTTTGTCGAGAAAGGACGTAGACACAGGCCCCATATGCTTCGATGCTGGCGTCGCAGAAACCGTGAACTTCTAACTCTGCTGCAGGTATTGACACGAGACGAGGAAATTTAAGAAACTGTGCCTTCTCAAAACTGCAGCAAAGATCATGCCAAGCTGTTGCTAGTGATGATGGCAAGCTCTCGTCCCACTCAAGCTTCTCCTTCCAGATCTGCTGCATAAAGATTTTAGCCTTGGCAATTACCAGCCCTATGAGTCCAAGTGGGTCATACAAGCGAGCTATGGTCGATAGTATTAATCTTTTGGATGGTTTAGATCTCTGCTGAATGGACGAAAAAGAAAACAACAACCGATCCGACGCTGAGTCTCAAGCGAGTCCAAGAGTTTTGGTGATGTCGCTACCATCATCAAACTTTAGAGAAGATTCTCTGTCCTCTACGGGTATCCCTTTCAGTACAGCAGCATTTTTTGAGCACCACTTTCGCAACTTGAAGCCCCCACTTGCCAAGATTCCAGCCGTCTGATTAAGAATTTCCCTTGCTTCCTGAATTGAATCACCCCCTGAAATGAGGTCATCAACGTAGAAGTCACGCCGCAAAATCCGAGATCCAATTGGAAAATTAGTTTGCTCATCCATAGACAGCTGATGCATAGCACGGATGGAGAGGAATGAAGCTGGCTTTGTTCCGTATGTAACTGTATCCAGCTTAAAAATCTTTATATCCTGTTCTGGCGAGTCTCGCCACAGAATGCATTGGAGAAAATCATCCGGTGCTGAAACGCGTACGCAGCGATACATTTTTCCAATATCTCCTGTTAGGGCGATCGGGAAATTACGAAAGCGAAGAAGGATATGAAACAGCGAGCTTTGAATAACAGGTCCAGCCATCAATAGTTCATTTAATGAATAACCTGACGAGGTAGCTGCTGAGCCGTCGAAAACGACTCGCAATTTTGTCGTTGAACTGTCTTCTTTAAAGACACAGTGATGAGGAAGAAAGTATTGACAAAGTCCTATAGACTCTGGAGCAACAGGCGACATATGACCAAGATCCAAATATTCCTTTAGAAAGTTTGAATATTGAATCTTTAGATCTGGACGATTTTGTAGTTTGCGTTCCAGGGTCAGGAACCGACGAAAGGCTTGTTGGTATGACGTCCCCAGACATTCCAAACTTTGCTTGAAGGGTAAACGAACTGAATATTGGCCACTAGGCAATCTGATATGAGTCTTTACGAAATGTTCTTCACAGATGTTTTCTTCCTTTGAAGTTGTAGGTGTACTTTCCAAACAGGATTCTATCTCCCAAAATCTTCGAACCAATTCATCAGCACGTTCTTCAGAACTTGACTCAAGTTTGCCCGCAGTATGCTTTGCCATTAACATAGAACCACTCAAGCGCGGTCCGCCTCCAGAAACTACCCAACCAAGCCGTGTTTTTTGAAGACACGGTAGTCCTGGGAGAAGCCTTATCTGGCCGACGCTGAGAAGGTCGTAAAACAGGCTAGCTCCAAGTAGCAAGTCCACGCGTTGAGGTTTAAAGAAAGACGGATCTGCTAGTTTTATGTTATCGGGAATGTTCCAATTCGTCGTGTTGATAGTAAAACTCGGTTGGCTATCAGTTATGTTAGGCGCTACCAGAGCTGTAAGGCATGTTGAGTATTCAGAGACTTGAGACTGTATTGTGATAGTGACCGTGTTTCCTTCTGTTTCAAAACGAGAATCTCCTAGACCAGAGACAATGGCTGAGGACTTGTGCTTCTTTAGCTGAAGCTGTTGAGCAAGGCGCGACGTTATAAGGTGAAGCTGAGAACCAGAATCAAAAGGGCACGACAAGGTATCAAAGTGCCGGAGCGATTTTTAACAAAGATCATAGCCGTAGCCAAGACGACAACATCACTACTGAAATACTGGGCAACAAGAGATGTGGAGGTAGATGGCGATGACTTAGCGAAAGAGGCATGGGCTATCTGCGATGAATTTGCAGGCTCAGTCAGCTGACCAGACGGAAATACCGAATTATTTAAATGCAGCAGCGAATGATGTTTCGCCCCGCAGGTCCGACAGCATCCAGAGCTGCATGATCGCAATTGATGACCTTTCTTTAGGCAATTCAAGCACAATGCAACTCGTTTTGCCTCCCTAAGCCGTAATGCAGGGGTCAAATTTCCAAATCGAGAACAATTATATATATTATGACCAGGGCTGTCACAAAATACGCAGACATGGGCGTCGTGGTTAGTGGCGATAAATGACGATCTACTGTTAATTGCTCTAGTTTTTCCCACCTGATGGCTAGGGGCATAGCTTGCCATAGCAAAATTTACTGTTTCCATTGTTCGGCATCTCTGCTCCAGAAACGTAGCCATATGCTCCCACGATGGTATTAAGTTGACGAACGACGAATCCTCTAGCCTTTCTTCCCATTTGGCTTGTGATATTGGGTCCAGCTTTTGTAAAATAATCTGCACAATGATGCATCCAGCGATTTGTTCGGAGTTAAATGACGATCTACTGGTGTTAATTGCTCTAGTTTTTCCCACCTGATGGCTAGGGGCATAGCTTGCCATAGCAAAATTTACTGTTTCCATTGTTCGGCATCTCTGCTCCAGAAACGTAGCCATATTCTCCCACGATGGTATTAAGTTGACGAACGACGAATCCTCTAGCCTTTCTTCCCATTTGGCTTGTGATATTGGGTCCAGCTTTTGTAAAATAATCTGCACAATGATGCATCCAGCGATTTGTTCGGAGTTGCCCATGCTCTTTAACGCGCGAATATGTGCGTTGAATTGGTCGGATAACTCCCTTAACGACACGGCCGATCCACCTGCCACCCTCTTGAGCCCCAATATCTCAAGTATGTGTGCCTGAAAAACCAAACGTCTGTTATTAAACCTTTTCTCCAATAAATTAAGTGCTATGGCATAATTATCGTTTGTTATTTCCAATGATCGAATCGCGTCCAGCGCTGTATCCTTCAGGCACGATCGAAGATGCTGCAGCTTTTCGATATCTGCTAGATCAGGATGATTTTCTATGACGGTTGTGAACATAGAATAAAAGTCGGCCCATTCTGTGTAACCACCACTGAACGTAGGCAACTTTATTGAGGGTAGTGTCGGCGGTGCCTTAGCTCTAACTGTCTGCGAGGGCAGCACAGATTGGTCGCGAAATGTTGAGCAGGGCAATGTTGAGACACGTTTCGCAATTTCACTCCGAACCGAAATTTCCATAGAAACTGCTACCTCGTCGAAGTCCTCACGCAATTGGTTACCGATTTCATCAAAGTCAAGTTCTTCGAGGCTAGTGTGAGTAATATCAAATGAGGTCTGAAGCCGCTCGATTTGCTTCAGCCTAACACTAAGACCGCACTCATCAATTGCACTAAGTGGCGAATTAGTTATAGCATTTCGAAGTGTTTGCAAACTGTCATAAATTGAAATGGCTTTGCGCTTCAGAAAGGTCACCCTGTCTGCAGAGGGCACTGCACTAGAGGCATTATTTTCGCTTGCCATTAGAAGCGTGATAGAAAGCGCGTGCGAACTAGCTGAGTAACTAACAACGGTGATCGCTAGTACATGCAAACCGTTCAAAAAAATTGTCAAGCTATGTAACGAAGCAACGGCAATAGCTTTTACATAAGTACCGCACGCATGAGCAAAGACTTTAAGCGACCGAAAGAGTAGGCAAAGCGACGGCGATAAGTATGTATGTATATAAAGTGAACAAACGAAATGCCAGGTGGTGTCTTTTAAGATTATTGCTTTAATGTAAAGCAAATAATCTTACAACAACAAAAAATCACGTCGGGGTCACCAAAATGTTGCGCTATTGAGCTTTTTCAATAGCTTTCACAAATAGAAATAATTAACTAATTATTTTTTGTGTTCAAACTGTTTTTATATTTCTTAAAGTTGCGAGAAGCAGGCAGACCCGAATTGGTCTGTGCTTATTATTTAAGAACAATAGTTTATATATAGGCAAGCGAACCCGAATTAGTACGTGCCAATTTAGCGAAGCGACAATTATTAGTTATAATTTTTCACAAATTTTGAGTAATGCAAGTGGCCGATGCGTACCAAATGCATGAAGCGAACGAACTTAACTAACTCGATGCGCAGCATCGAGGCCTCCGCATAAGTAAAGCTAGGGCAATAAAACGATCGTTACAGCGAAGAGCGGCAGCTCTATGTAAATGCATTCTTAAGAGCGAAATTTAGGCAATTGCTTTGCAGAGCGAGTATTATAAGATAAATTAAGATGCTGCTCTTATCAGTTGCGAGGTCGCTCCAGTTGTTTTGGCTGCGTAACCAGACATTGATATTAATTTTGTAAGGAAAATGGCAATTAAAAACAGAAGTAAGAACGCTATATATGACAAAGTACGGTTTGACAAAAACAAAGCTAAATTTAATAGATTTAAAATTGGCGATTATGTTTTGCTTAAGAACGAGGAGAGACATCAAGCAAAGTTGAATCAAAAGTTTAAGGGTCCATTCCTGGTGGCAGAGATACTAGAAGGTGATCGATATGTTTTGAAGTCCTTAATAAATAAGCGAACTTACAAATACTCGCTTGAAGCTCTGAGAAGTATGCCAAAAGAAGAGATTTCCAAAGAACTGGATGAAAGAAATGGGTACACGAGTTAATGTGTTGACTTGCTTGTTGTCTGGTGATTATCATTGTGGTAAGAGCCTATCGGTGAGTGTCCTGAGTACGTAAACATGAGCCTTTGGGAATTGTCTATCTAATGGATACCTAGAGACTTTAAGAATTATCCTCTGCCATAAGTATGAACGATTGATCTAACTAGTTAATTTGATGATCTTTTCAGATTAAACTTGACATAATCTGCTATTTTGTTTTGAAGACTTTTTTAACACACGAGGACGTGTGATGGTCAGGAAGGCCGTGTCGCATCGATATTATGATTTTAATATTATACTTTTATGATTATTATTATTGTATTTGTTCAATTAAATTCCATCACTACCATTTAAGTACGATATCTAATGAAATGTATCATCGCTAATGAAAGAAGTCCAAAACAGACGATGTTGAGCGTTTTCTCTATGTCCGCTATTCTCTTCCTTTATCCTTATCCTACTTGTGTCTTCTGTCTCAAAATAACACGTGGTTTTGTGAGTCCAACAGAGTTGTCTGTTTTGCGTAGCCTCGGCCGGACAGTGCATTAGAGCGAGAGATATATAGTCTTTGACTCGGAGACGTCAGGAAGACGTGTGCCAATACTGTATGCATTGTGCGAGCATAATTGTGAAATTGCAGTCAGTCGAAAATTAAAGCTGAAGCATGTCAATGTCGAGGAAACGTAAGGCTGGCGCCACGATGGTGGAAGCGCAGGAGGATGAGCTGATAGGAAACCATTCTACGACATAAATATGTATATCCATAGGCTAAGCGCACAATTTCAAATGCGAATAAATTCATTCGGAACATACCTACAAGACTGCACTGACGTGCTTATCGTTTTATTCAAATATTTTTATGTGGAATACCTAATCAATTTCTACACTTCATCAATTTGCATAGTGCTATGCACACGATTTTCACCATGGACCCTTAGAACTACTAGATTATTATAATTTTTCAGCACAACTCTCTTGATGAAAAGGGCTCACCGAATTTGAGTTCGAGTAAGAATTTGGCTTCTCTTCTAAGGAGGCAGTAAGTCCACATGTTATTGTCCACGGCAGCTCAGGTGTCCTAATATTGTGTTCAGAGTCACGGCAAGGAGCCGTTAAATTTATAGTTTCATCGATTTTTGTAAAGTAACGGCAAGGAGCCGTTAAATTTATTGTCTAATTGATTTTTTAATAGCATTCACAGTATTAGTTTTAAGTAAGGCAAGGAGCCATTAGATCTTTATTGTTGTTAGTATTTAAGCATCGCATTAAAATAAGAATGAAGTTAAGGCATAAAGTAATAGTGTAAGTATGAATGTAACCGCCGGTCGCCGCAGCAACCGCGCTTTGCTGACCGCCCTCGAGAACGCAAATTTACTTTGACGGCTAAAAGCGAAAGCTCCGAAGCGAAGTTGCGAAACTTCGCGGGGAACTTTAGCGGCCGAGGCAAGGTTCGAGAGGGTGCGTGCGCAACTTTTGCAACGAACATCAGGATGAGTAGAAGCGTGTCAAGGCAAAGAGACAGACATAACCTTGAATAGGCAGCGGAGCGCTTGGGCTCCAAACAGTGCGGCAGGGCCTTACATAGGGAAGGCGTCGGACTAACGCCCCTCCGGAGCCGTGCTTGCACAGTGAACCTTCGGTACCAATTGAATGCATGTTGAGCGGAACAATATATTCCCTCATTGGTGGGAGGTGAGGCCTATCTAATACCTCGAGTGTACAATTTTGGTTAAAACAAAACTCCACGTCGCGCAAAGCGTGATACACCACGATACTCCCCGAAGAGCCGCAACCAAAAAGTCAGGACGGAACAAGTTTCGCGGGCTACTGGCTACCCGTGGAACCAAATTTACTTACAGTTTTGGTCGACTGCCGTAGCAATACCCAGTTTAGTCCCTGTCAGACAAAGGATGGTCATCTTATTTGGCCGCTCGAATTAGCTGGTTGGCTAATATACCACCAAGGGTCGACTTGACAAATGGTTTACGAAATACGCAACATGCCCTTTTACATCGGACCATTGAACCCCACAAGCTAGGTACAATATGATGACTATAGAGAGTGAAGCGATATAAA
>JAWNOR010000418.1:187500-223336 GCA_035045885.1 Drosophila borealis | reverse complement strand
ACTACCAAATAATCATACTGATCTTCAAACAACACCTGAAGATTACTTATTTGACGCCTCCCCCACAAACATTGGTCCTTCGAGCCGGATTTATATAAACCGTTCGCACCTACACAAGTTTTTTGGCAAAGATAAGTAAATACAAATTTCCTTTCTATATATATTCGGCAATATCCGCCATATTTTTTTCTTTAAGAAAAGGGATTGGCCATTTTCTGAATATATAAATATTATATATATATACAAATATATATAAATTATAATATCAAAACTAAAAACAGTTTAGTTAAATTTTGTGGTAGTTACTTCCAACTACAAAAGAAATCCACTTCAACATTTTTTGTATGTACATACGTACGCACTCGTGCACTTTCCTAACTATAAAAAAAAAAAAAATTAATTACGTGTCCGCATTTAATCCGACAAGTTGCTTCACAATATTGTTTCCTAATTAATATTGTTAATTCATGTTCTTGGTCCGACACACAAACATACACCAGGTTCACCAGCACGTATTGTACATACATACATACGTACATATATATATATAATCGGAATATAATTGCCCATATGAATTTTGAATAGACACTATATTTAACATTATTATTTAATAAACATAAATACAAACTCCAGTTCAATTTCTCAACTTATGATTTATTGCATAGTGCAACCGAATATATTTGTGCAACCACATAGTACACACATCCGATAAATAAATCCACAAAATCATATGTACTATGCGTGTCCACATATAATATTTTTAAGTGCACAATATACAATAGAAGAAATATCACAGCGCAAACAAAAACACTACACATTAACTTCGAAGTTCTACATTTGTCAGCGGTGTGTACTCAGCCACAATAGTGGGTATTTTATGAGTACCACAAAAAAGTAAAAATAAACCAACCGTTACCGTATTCAAAGACTAATATAATAATAAAATGATCGAAAACGAGCATCGAAATTCTTTATTATTATTTCCCTTGTTATAAATAATCGTATTTTTTTAAATTACCAAGTCAAATAAATTTATTAATAAAATTGATCAAATCAAATAAATTTTTAATTTTAAGTAAAATTATTTAAATCTTCCGCAATCTCAATCGAATTATAAACTCGATTATTTACCTGTATCGGCATTCCAGTGTTTCTTTGTTTTAAGCATCGCAACCTCTACTACTAAAAGCGAGCACCTTTGTTTTCCTACCCAATCGCATCCGCCTAGTATGCCAACTGGCAAAGGGGAAGAAACAAAGCATCAATTAGCAGTTCCGTCCGCAAGCACCTCCAGAACTTCTCCGTCTCCAACAGCAGCCCTTAGAGTCGAAAGGGAAACAACGTCCCGGACTAAAAGCGAATCATCCGCGTCCACGCCAAGGGGAACTGTTAGGCACCTCTTAGTTCGAGGCCAAGTCCACTGATAAAAATCAGTCGCCCGCCTTCCAAAGCTAAAAGCGAAGCATCCCTGACCACTGCAGTCGGACGCACTAAGGCAACCATTAGCACAAGATCTAGTCCGATTTCCACGCGAGCTAATACCAAAACGGCCCAAAATATGACAGACGCGGCCTTAATCAAGTTTATTGCGGTCACTGATCGGCTAAGTCAGTTTGAGGCAAAAATAAACACTCCTGGAGGCTCTGACCCGTCTCTCTATACGTGCCAGGTCCGTCGGGACCAAGTGCGAGCCTTGTGGGACAAGGTTGAAAAAGAGTACGAGGTCGGCTCAACAATAATCTCGGAAGCCGGTTCAATGGAAACCATTTCAGTTATGCAGTCCAAGTACGACTATTGTTACATGGTATATGAGAGAAGCGCCGCTAAACTTAGCGAGCGAATCGATACCGCTAACGCCCAAAATAGACCATCCGCTCAGTCCACCATTCCGACATATGTTCCCACCGGGTGTCGCTTACCTCCTTGCGACACAGAAATCTTCAGCGGAGATTACATACGTTGGCCCACATTTCGAGACCTCTTTACCGCAATTTACATAAATAATCCTAGGTTATCAGCGGTCGAGAAATTATTCCATCTCAATGTGAAAACCAGCGGTGAGGCTCAGGCGATTGTATCGAAGTCACCTTTGACTAACGATGGCTTCCGATCAGCCTGGGCCAATCTGACTGAGCGTTTTGAGAACCGAAAATTGTTAGTCAACAGCCAGCTCAAGATTCTTTTCAACCTGCAGCCAATCTCCCAAGAGTCTGGAACGGCAATTAAGGAACATCAGAGCACCATTCAAGGTTGCTTAACAGCTCTGGAGTTATCCGAAATCAACATAGAAAACTGGGACTGTATCCTCGTGTTCCTATGTTCCTCCAAATTACCCAAATTAACACTCTCCTTATGGGAACAGTCCATCTCCAGAAAAAACGACATCTCATCTAGGCTTGAGATAAACGCCTTTCTCTTAGAACGCTATCGCATTCTAGAAGCGATAGAAGAGCTTAAGCCAAGCGCAAATACTCCAGCGCACTCCAGAATTGTTCGAACAGAACCTCCTGGCTAACAAGCCGCAAGCCTGCAAATTGTGCTCCAGGGAGAATCACCCTATCCGTCTGTGCCCACGATTTCTCCAAATGCCCGTCAGCGAACGGGCAACTTACATCAAACAGCAAAAACTATGTTTGAACTATTTCGCTAGGGGTCATCAGTTAAGGGATTGCACAAGTGCTCACAATTGTTTTACGTGCAAGGGTCGTCACAATACGCTCTTGCATCGTAGTGACACTCCACAATTGAGCCCTACGGTAGTCTCCATGCCACAAGCAACAGCTCCCTCCAATCAATCCATACAGTCCACTCCATCCCAACAAACGAATGTTCACAATTATGTTTCAATTAACACCCACGGTGTTCTCCTAAGCACGGCTGTTATATATGTTCGCCATTTTGGTGTAAATTATACAGCTCGTGCACTGATCGACTTAGGATCAGAGGCAACATTTATTTCCGAGCGACTCTTCCACCTGATAAAGCTGCCGTACAAATCCGTACAGGCACAAGTATCGGGATTAAATCAAGCTGTTGCAGCCCAGCCTCGCAAGCTCTGCCATTTTAATATTGGCTCTCCTTCCAAGCCTCGTATCCAAATCGAGGCATCAGCCTACATCCTACCACATTTGGCAGGGAATCTACCATCATGTTCGATCCCCCAAAGTTTATTAACAACCCTGCCAAACCTCCAGTTAGCGGACCCTAATTTCCACAAGAGTTCGCAGATAGATGTGCTGATTGGCGCTGATATCCTACCGTCCATACTAAAGGGCGGCTCCCATCCTAATATATGTGGCACGTTGCTGGGCCAGGAAACTATTTTCGGGTGGATTTAAACAGGCCGAGTTTCAAAGACCGCATCCACCGCAATTTCGTCATTCTCGACTCAAATATCTGTCTCTCAAGAAGAGCAATTAGACGTCATTCTCACAAATTTTTGGGAGGTGGAGGACATTCCAGTCAAACTGGTAAAGAGCTCCGACTCTTTTTGTGAGAGTAATTTCATCCGAACAACAACAAGGAACGAGAATGGCAGATATGTAGTCACCCTACCTTTCCAAGAACCTAATCACATAGACTTAGGACATTCAAGATCTATCGCACTAGCTCAGTTTCTAAAGAACGAGAATCGTTTAAAAAGAAACTCTCCTTTGAAAGAGCAATACGACTCCGTGATTCGGGAGTACTTCGACTTAGGTCATATGACACAAGTCTCTCCAAACAGCAACCCCAATAATTTTTACTTGCCGCATCATGCTGTTTTTAAGCCCGACAGCACCACAACAAAGGTTCGCGTTGTGTTAAACGCCTCCAGCCCGTCTTCCAATGGCAAAGGTCTAAATGATATCCTACACACGGGACCAATACTCCAATCCGATCTGACGATTCAGATACTAAACTGGCGATTCTATCGCTACGTTTTCAATGCCGATATTACTAAGATGTATCGGCAAATCCAGGTCGATCCAAGACATACGCCCTACCAACGAATACTATTTCGCAACGAGAACGAAGAACTTTGCGACTTCGAACTCAATAAAGTTACCTTTGGGGTAAACTGTGCCCCATACCTCGCAATCCGGGTCCTCCATCAACTTGTTCGTGATATACGAGAACAATGTCCTATCGCATCCGACATAATTGAAAATTATATGTATGTCGATGATGTTCTAGCAGGGGCACACACGAAGCAACAAGCAATTTCAGCCATTGCAGAACTCCGCATGGCACTCGACAGAGCCGGGTTCCCTCTGAGAAAGTGGACATCCAACACAAAGGAAGTGTTAAAAGGAATACCAAGGGACCACTTACTGTGTGCGGATTTCTTAGAAATCGAAGAGGCCAGCGTCGCTAAAACGCTAGGCATTCGATGGCAAGCCACAACAGACCAGTTTTTCTTTGCTCCGTCCAAAATGGTATCTCAGCCACTAAACGTGAAGTACTATCACAGATTGCGAAATTGTTCGATCCTGCTGGATGGCCAGCACCTGTGATAGTTCGAGCAAAGATTTTCATGCAAGAGATCTGGCTCCAAGAGCTGGGGTGGGATGATTCCCTGCCGGAAGATCTCGTTCAACGTTGGCATGACTTCCTAACCGACTATCCCTCTCTCGAAGAGATCCGTATTCCAAGATGGGTCGATTTTCAGCAAAAGGCAAAGGTGCAGTTTCACGGCTTCTGCGACGCGTCGCAGCGCGCATATGGTGCTGCACTTTATTTGCGCGTCGAGATCAACGGATGCATCTCCACTCACCTTCTCGCAGCAAAAACGAGAGTCGCGCCAGTTAAGACGGTATCACTACCACGCTTAGAGCTGTGTGGCGCCGTTCTTCTTTCCGAGCTCACCACGGCTCTTATTCCTCAGCTCCCCATCCAGAGTAGAGAAAATTTCAATTGGACAGACTCCACTATTGTTCTTGCCTGGTTGGATAAGCCTCCATGCAAATGGTCTACCTTTGTGGCTAACCGGGTAGCCAAGATAACATCAACCAATGGCAAATGGTCCCATGTTCGATCCGAACATAGCCCAGCTGACCTAGCTAGTCGGGGGGTTTCTCCTCGGGACCTATTGGGCAGCACTTTGTGGTGGCATGGACCGGAATGGTTACAACTACCACAAAACCAATGGCCAGTTCCTGTTACGGTACTTACGGTACCCTCCTATAACCTTCTGGAACGATTCTCCAGATTCGACAAGGCATTGCGAGTTATCGCATATGTCTGTCGCATTATCCAGCGCTGTAGAAATCCAGCGATCCACTTTCCCGCCGAGCTCCGTAATGAAGAACTTACGAGAGTTCAGTTCCGACTTATCGAGTATACTCAACGCCAAGCTTATCCTAAGGAGTATAGATGTTTGCTCGATAAGAAGCCAATTCAAGGATTAAGCAGCATTCGCAATTTAATCCCTTTCATCGATCAAAGGGGTATTCTGCGATCCTGTGGACGGGTGAGAGCGTCAACCTCGTTAGGCTATGATGAGCGACACCCCATAATCATTCCGCCCAATTGTGATTTTTCACGCCTCCTGGTCCGATTTACCCACCTCATTTGTTTTCACGGAGGCAATCAGTTGGTAATGCGCCTCATAAGAGCAAAATACTGGATCCCAAAGCTCAAGGTCCTGGTAAAATCTACCATAACCTCCTGCAAGGTCTGTGTAATACATTAACTTATGGGCGAGCTCCCAAGGGCGAGATCAACCTTTTCCCGACCCTTCACACATACGGGTGTAGACTTTGCCGGACCTTTCGATATTAAAAGCATTGGTCGAGCATGCAAAATTACCAAGGGTTATGTCTGTGTCTTCGTTTGTTTCAGCACGAAAGCAATCCATTTAGAAGCCACAACAGATCTAACCACGGAGAGATTCCTGGCCGCATTTTCGCGATTTATCGCAAGACGTGGCCTTCCACAACAGATGTACTCAGATAATGGGAAAACATTTGTGGGAGCGTCATCCGTTCTTTCGAGAGATTTCTTGCAAGCGACCAAAGAGCTCATCTTATCCAAGCATAGCCATCAAAACTTGTGTTGGCATTTCAATCCTCCTGGCGCTCCTCACATGGGCGGATTGTTGGGAAGCAGGTGTCAAAAGCTTTAAGACCCACTTCTACAAATCCACCGCATCCTCAAAATATACATTTGAGGAGTTCGCGACTCTCCTCTCCAAGATTGAAGCCTGCCTTAACTCCAGGCCAATCTCTCCAATGTCGGAAGATCCGACTGATTTATTGGCTCTAAGTCCAGGCCACTTCCTAGTTGGTGGCCCTCTTCTGGCAACTAACGAGCCAGTAATCAAAGCTGACGCTATTTCTATAATTAACCGCTGGCAGCGACTTAAAGCGCTCCACCAGCAATTCTGCTTCTGGTGGAAGAATGAGTATTTAAAAGAGCTCCATAAGCGAAACAAATGGCAGTTCCCTACAAGGGACCTCCAAGTCGGTGATATGGTGATCATCAAGGAAGATAACCTACCAATAAATGAATGGCGCCTTGGCCGAGTCCAGCTGGCTTGCCCAGGCACAGATGATAAGGTCCGCGTAGTGGACGTGCTTACCGCTCGTGGTGTCATCCGAAGGCCAATAGCCAAATTGGTCCTTCTTCCTACTGAGGCAAATAACACCACCGACTAATCCTTAAAAGCAACTAATCCCTCTTTCAAAACAAAACCATCACATAATAACAGCTCCCCTACATCTTATTCTCCAGTTCACTCCTCTGTAGAGAACCAGCATGGCACCGTCAACGAAGGCATCCAATCAACGCCAAGGAACGGACTCTTTTAGATGCCGGGTGTGTAGAGGCATCCATGCGCTACGCAAGTGCCAGTGCTTCTTGAAGCTCACGCCCAAGAAGCGTCTCCGAGCCGTTTTGATTAACAAATATTGCTCCAACTGCCTGGCTCATCAGCATTCAGGGGAATCATGTCGCAGTGGAGCCAAGTGCAAAATTTGCAAGAAGGACCACCACACCTTACTCCACATGCGTGATCCCCGTAGCGCTCGACCCTCTCGGTCAGACAACAGGCCCACAAGAAGAGCTTCTGGCTCCTCGCCCTCCAGCGGCACATCACCCCCAAGCCCGAGACGTGCTACTATACGGACGTCGCTTACGTCCCTTCTCCAGCACAAGGGGGTCAGAATACTGCCCACCGCCATAGTGCTGCTCAACACCGTGAAAAAGACCCTTGAGACTCGGGCTCTGATCGATCCATGTTGTTCAGTAAGCCGCATTAATGCAACCGTGGCAAGGGCCTATGGCCTTTCCGTCACACGCATTGGCTACGCTCCAAGACAACTCAGACGTCTCGAGAGGTGGTCTTAATGGCTGACCCGCAACTCAGCTGCATAACTCCAGCCCGAGCTATCAGAGCGGACATGAAGAACCCGTTTAGCAAAGTCGCTTTGGCGGACAACGACTGGTTCCGTCCATCTCCAGTACCTTTGGTACTCGGCGCCGACGTCTACCCAGACATCATCCTACCAGGTATTCTCCCGAGCCAAGGCGGTCTGCCGATGGCTCAAAATACTAAGTTTGGATGGATACTCTTTGGCACATGCACGCAATAGGAATCCTTGCAATCTGCATATTGCCAGGGGGGGAGAATATTCATGCCAGTTCATTGCTAGTCTGAACACAGCATTGACTGAGCCTCACTCAGTGTGAGAGAGTCACTCAGTGAGACAGACTCACTCACTGAGAGAGACTCACTCACTAATTCGATCTAAGATACGCTCAGCACTCTTCTTGTGGTCTCCTTTCCACCTCCATAACTCCAACCAAAAATATGTAAAATCACTTTAAAATGTATAGTTCATTATATGCAGCCGAAAGTTTCTAATAAAGTGCCACTACCAAATAATCATACTGATTTTCAAACAACACCTGAAGATTACTTATTTGACGCCTCCCCCACAAACAAATAGCAAAAACTGTATTTCTACATTTTATTATGTGTTCATATTTTTTTAAATTACATTTCCTGTCTTCTTTAAAGGTTTTAAAAGTAAATGTTTACAAATTTCTTTGTCGGATTTAGGGATGTCGATTACATAAATGAGCTTTTCGCCATTAAATGCGATTTTGATATTTGCAAAATTTAAGGCTTCTTCTATGTTATTAAATGGAATATTTTCTTCAGCAAAAATGTTACTATTATTCTAGTTTCCTCTTCGGAATTCATAAAAGTGTTTACAATATTGGCTTTCGACAAATGTATAGCAAGGTTTATGTTATTTAATTCTTCTTTAATTAAATCTATTTTACATTTTAACTGCGTAGCCAGAATATTTTGGAAGTTTTCTGAATTTTTTAAATTTTTAATTATGACATTATTGTCGTTGGTTATCTTATTTATCCTATCTATAATGTCTTTGTTTATTAGAACTTGTTCATTATTGTTTTTTATTATATTGTTTAAGTTATTTGAGATTATCTCGAAATCTTCATGGTCTGGATTTCCTGCAATCCATTTCCATACAGATCCGATGGGAAGTTAGTTTATTAATTTGAAAGTTAATTAGATTGATTTCATTCTTTATAAAAGGGAAACAAGGATTGTTTTGGGAAATGTTAGTGAGTTCTTTTTCTATTTGATCTGTAGTGACCTTATAGTTGTTAATGTTAATATGGTGTAGAATTTTTAAATTTCCTGACTGTACTTTACTGTCTCCGAGTTCGATGATGGCTACCTCGGACTTGGAGTAATCCAAAATTTCGTATGTGGCATAGCAAGATGAGATGAACCTGGTGGGCAGGGGAGAATGAAGAAATTTTTAATTTCTTATATGATTTTTATGGACAATTTTTCCGGATTGCGTAGTAACAGTAGAGTGCTTGTTTTCTTTTACTATTTCTTCTTTTAAACGTTTAGACATTTTAGTCCCTACTCTGATATTTTGTTTTACAAAGATTTTATCTCCAGGTGGATACTGAATAACTTCTTTTTTATTTTTGTTGTGTAAATCTAAATCCTGCTGTTGTTTTTTATGAGTTTTTCATAATTGTTGTTTCTGGTCTTTTCGTATTCTGTTGTACCAAAGTTAGTAGGTCTTCCGAAAAATAAATCAACGAGTTTTTTTTCCTTTGGTGGAATGAATAGTATGATTGTATTCACACACTGCCAAATCTAGTAGTTCGTCAAAATTCTCTATGCCTTTTTCTTGTTTTATGCATCTCATTATCTCTATTAGAGTTGAGTGGAACATCTCGACCTGGCCATTTACTGTACTCTTGTGCGGGGTTGTGTTGAAAACTTCAATACCTAATTCAGTTTTTAGCATGAACTCTATTGACTGTGAAGAAAAGTCCCTTTGACTTTTCGTTATCGATGATAACCGATTTCGGAAGTCCAAAATAAAACAAAATTTCTCGTAATGGTTTTCTGATGGCCTAAATGCTCCTGTTTTCTAATGGTTTAACTACTGCTAATTTTGTAAATTTATCTTTAGAAGTTAGTACGAGTTCTCTGTTTGTTGAAAAAATGTCTATGTGAAGTATTTGTCCTGGATACCTTGGTAAGGGTGTTTCTCCAAGTTTTATATTATTTGGGTGTCGTTCATATTTATTTTCCTTGCAAATTTTACAAAGTTTAAGAATATTTTTAATTTTTTGTTTCATAGATGGAAAATATGCTGTTTCTAAAATTTGAAGTCTATTTTCTTTTTCGTTCCTGTGTGCTCTATTGTGGGTTTTTATTATGATTTCGCGCTGCTCCTGCTCGTTCGTTATGTCTTCTACTACAATTTGGGTAAAACGTACTTTATAATTCAAAAAATGTAATGGGTAAATGCTTTGGATTTTAAGCATAATTGGTTCAGTTGTTTTTATGCAATTTATGACTGACGGTTTTAGATATCGCTTAAGTAATTGTTTTAAATGTTCAATCGAGAATTCTTTTTCTTTAATTATGTGTCGGTGATACGTGGGAAATACTATTTTGAATTGGTATGACGAACTTTCGTTAATTTCAAGTATTTGATTTTTAAAGGCATTAATAGGAATTTCTACAGAATGTATTAAATTTTCTGACGAGCTTTCGCTACTGTGCATAGTGGGGGTTAATGAATTTAAACTGGCCTGAGGGGGTCTAGATAAAAGATATGCAACTACGTTGGTGTTGCCTGGTTTATAAAAAAGTTCGTAATTATATTCTTCTAACTGAGCCTTCCATCTTTTCATTTTAGCGTTGGTGTTTTTGTTGCTAAGCGCAAAGGTTAGCGGCTGGTGATCTGTGAAAATTTTGAGTTTGCTTACACCATAGAGAAAACAGCGTAGCTCTCGAAGTGCCCAAATAATTGCTAGCATTTCTTTTTCGTTTGTAGCGTAATTTTCTTCGGATGAACTAAGTGTTCGTAAAAGGAAGGTTATTGGCCTGCCTCCTTGTGAAAGGAGGCCTAAAGCATAGTTTGATGCGTCAGAGGTTAGTTCAAATGGTTCAGTGAATTTGGGAAAATGTAATATTACATCTTCGGAAGTGCGACAATTTTTTACTTTATTGAAGGCTTCTATTTGTTTTGTATCTAGATTGATATGAGTTCTTTTTGAAATTGTTTTCGAGATTCTACCCGCTTCTCATCTAAGTAGCGTAGCTAATGGTTTTGTTATTTCTGCGTGACCTTTGATGAATCTGCGATAATATCCAGACATGCCTAAAAAATGAACGAAGGTCATGGATTGTTTTTGATTTAGGAAAGTTGACTATTGCTTTTACTTTTTTTGGGTTGGTTTTTAAACCGTCTTTGCTGATTACAAATCCTAAAAATTCTAAATTATTTCATAAATTCGCATTTGTCCAATTGGACTTTGAGATTGGCTCGTTCGAGCGTCTCGAAAACTAATCATAAGTTCTTAAAATGTTCTTCTTTTGTTCTTCCGAATATTACGATGTCATCTATGTAAACATAGCATCGTTTATCTATGTGTTCTCTTAATATGTCATCAAGAGTTCTTTGAAAAATGGCTGGGGCGTTGCGTAGCCCAAAGAGGAGTCTGAGGAATTCAAATTTTCCATTATTGATAGAAAAGGCTGTCTTTTTGATGTCTGAAGCTTTTAACGCGATTTGATGAAATCCGCTTTTGAGGTCTATTGTGGTGAAGAAGCTGTTCTCACCGAGATTTGATAAGATACTATTTATTTCTGGCATTGGATACCTGTCAGGGATGGTAATTTCGTTTAACTTTCTGTAGTCGATTACCATGCGGTATTTTTTTTTCCCTGACGCGTCTTCTTTTTTTGGAACAATGAAGACTGGAGAACTATATGGGGAGCGCGACGGTCGAATAATGCCGTCGGCTAACAATTCTTTTATCTGACTATCTATTTCTTCTTTTAGTGCCATAGGGTAGGTGTACGCTTTGGAATAGACAGGATTATCGCTTTTAATTTTTATTTCACCTCTAACTTGAGTGACGAAGGTGAGTTTTCTGTCCGGTTCGTCGAAGAGACCTGGGCATTCTTTAACTATTGAATCTATTATTTAGCAAGTTTGGTTATCTATGTGAGAAAGTCTAAGTTCTATGTTACTTATAAGTCCCATTGAAAGTTCCTTAGTTTTGTATTTAAATTTTCCTAACAGCGTAAAATAGTTTCCATGTGTATTTATTATGGCCTTTAAATTTTTGAATGTGTCGTGACCTATGACGGTAGTCAAAGGTACCTAGTTCTGATAAGAGGAAAAATTGAATTTTGCCTATTCCGTTGCCGAAAATATCTATGTTTGCATAATGCGTGATATTGGTCTTGCCTCCTATGGACTTTGCTGCGAAGCATACTTCATTCGGTATGGGTGCCCGAATGAGTGAAGGTTTTACGTAATTTTTGTTGGAGCCGGTATCTATTAAAAATTTTATTTTTTTCTCGTTCCTTATTTTAACCTCTAAGAAAGGTAAAAAGGATGAACCTCGTCTAAAAAATTGACATCATCGGTTATTTCATATTCGTACTCTTCTGGGGTCTCTAATTCTTGATTATCGGTTAGAACATACTCTTGCTCGTTATAATCTTGTTCTTCTTCATAACCCTGTTCTTCTTCTATGATAACTTCTGTATTGTAAACTCTCTGTTGTTTGTTGGGTTGGTGTGTGACCTGAGAAAGAGGTCGTTTCATTTGCTGCGGAGCCTGATTATTCTGCCTAGTTTGCGGAACTGTTTGTCTATAATTCTGTTGTATGGTATTTGGACGCTGAACTGCTATTTGAGGTCTATTTTGGTAGTTAACTTGACGTGTTTGTACGTAACTATCTACCTCCATCGGAGTGGTTGGAAGTTGACGCCTTGGCGGTAATGAGGGTGGAAATTGTTGTTGCTGTTGTACGAATCTGGGCTGACCTTGTCCAAAATGTGCTAATTCTGGGAAAAAGTTTTGGTTAAGTACTGGACTTTGAGGTACTTGTCTGCCTCCGTTGTTGTAGTATGTTGGCTGCAGACCACGTCTAACGTTATGCGACAAGGTGTTATACATAGTGTTAGCTTGATTCGCCCTAAAATGTAGGTTGTCCAACTTAAGACAAATGTTCAAGGCTTCTGGCAAACTTGTAGGTCTATTAACACTTAACAGACTTGGCAAGTTACCGTTTAATCCTCTTATGAACGTGTCTAATGCCTTATCTCTATAAAAATTATTCATTGCAAGCAATACTTCCTCCTTATAATCTAGACAGTCGATCTTGTCCAGGATTAACGAGAGAATCTCGTAGATTTTTTGATGGTAGGAGTTTATATTATCTCTGCCTCGAACTAGCGTGTTTAATTGGTATTCTAAGGTACCAATATCTCGTTTGTCTGTGTAATGTTGAGGCAACGTCTGATTTTCGTCCAGTTACGAGGCGTACGATACGACTCTAGTGCAGTATCGGCTTTTCCGATAATCTTGTCTGATAGTATGCAAAATGGCAAAGTATTTTGGTGAATTTTTCTGACTTTCGTACATTTTTAATATTCTGTCAACTGATTTTCTCCATGAGTTAAACTCACTTGCTTTTCCTGAAAATTCCCTGAGACATTTTACTAGGTCTGGTACTTTTTCAGAATCCGAGAGGTTTCTGCTGAAATCTATCTATTAACCGCGTTCCTAACTACCTGTTCAATCAAGTTTTTTAGTTCTATTTTTTGGGATGTGGAAAAAAGAGTAAGTGGGGAAGGACAATAGGGGTTAGTCGTATTGGGCAAATTATTTAGTGACATTGTTGACAAGTATTCTATTATAAGCTCTTCTGCGTTCATATAATTTGTATTTCTTTAAGATTTTATTTTTTCTTAATAATAGTGATTCTTAATTGTTGAGGCTCTTGAAGTTTAACAATATAAATGATAATAATGACTTACATTAAAATAAAAACTATCCTGGAATCCATGTGGGCATTTTCGGAGTAGTTATAGTTGGAGTTGATTTTTTTGTAGTAGATGTTTTTTATAGTTCTTGTTTCTTCTTCCTTCTCCTGGGCTTTGTATTATAGTTGTTTATGGCTGATTTTATTTGTTTTTTATTTTTTAGATTTTCTCGGATGGTAAGAATCCTTTAAAATTGTTGTAGATTTTTTTGTATATTGGTGAACCGAGTTTATTCACTATTATATTATATTTTTAAAATTGATCCCTATAGATCGGGAGATTTTATTCACTACGTGAATTAATTTTTTTTGAAATCACTGTTTTTATTTGATGTGGTTTTTTTCACTATGTGAAATTTTTTGTTATTAGTAATCACTACGTGATTATTTGTGTTTCTTCACTATGTGAATTTATATAATTGTTACAGGATGTGGCTGGGACTAAACACGTCCCTCCTTTTTGCACTACACTTGTGTTGGTAGCCTACTAAGGGGCCAATCACTATAAACGTTTGACTCGCGAAAAAACTTTAAAAGCTGTAGCCTTTATTGGCTTTAGATGAACGAACATCTTATGGTCCTTTTTGTTTTTATAAGTTTCGCGGGTCCCTGCTCGGGCGCCAATTAACCAATTCAATGGTAATATTTATAAAAAAAATATAATTTGTATTATTTACCAGCACTATGTGCTTACATTGAGTTCCAGTTATAAACTAATTTTTATATCTTAATTAATCCCTAATGAAACCTCAGTCCAACGAAGAAGCGTCGCTGTCGGCGTCGGCGTCTCCAGCTTGGTGTTGTTGTGAATGAGGAAATTCCCCCATTCTGCAACGAACTTTATTGGTTCCGCTGATTCCACAAATTATTGGCATGTGCGGTATATATGCCAATTTAGCGATCCCACGGTAAGCTGTCCCATGAGCGCGTTGACCTGCTATGCACCTAAAAGAGCATACGCGACACCTTGCTTCAGCTTTTCCCAGCACGTTGAATGGCCACGTGCGGGAATCAAATGTTGGTAAGCTGGATATCAAAGGTGTTGTTATTTTTGATATCTTAGGTATTAACTTATACAGACGGACAGACATGCTGACAGACAGACAGGCACACAGACAGCATTACAGAAAGGCAGACAAATAGACAGGAAGACAGACAAATTGAGAGAGAGAAAGAGAGAGAGAGAGAAAGAGAGAGAGAGAGAGAGAGAGAGAGAGAGAAAAGGAGAGAGAGTAAGAGAGAGACATATAGACACGCAGACACATAAATAGAACAACATATTCGCAAAGGACAGACAAACAGAGAGGCTGACAGGATAATAGGCAGTAAACTGACAGAGAGATAGACATGCAAAGAAATTGACAGACAGGAAGAAAGTCTTACAGAATCGCAGACTGATGGAAAATTGGGAAAACAGGCAGACAAACAGGCTGACAGACCAGCAGACAGACAGACAGATAGGTAGATAGGCACGCAGACTTGTAGACACAGAGGAAGAGAGAGAAACAAACAGACACTCAAGCAATCAGATTGACAGGAATACCTACAGCCTCGCAGACAGACACACCGGCAGAGACAGACAGGCAGATATACAGACAGACACACATGCAAACAAAAAGACAGGGAGACGGGCAGGCCTACGGAGAGACAGACGGAAAGGCAGACAAATTGACTTGTAGACAGTCAGTCTCACGGGCAGAAACAGAGACAGACAGAAAAACAGGTAGGAAAGCAGGCAGACAGACACCAGAAAGCAACCCCCCCCAACAAAAAAAAAAAAAAAAAAAAAAAAAAAAAAAAAAAAACAAAAAAAAAAAAAAAAAAAAAAAAAAAAAAAAAAAAAAAAAAAAAAAAAAAAAAAAAAAAAAAAAAAAAAAAAAAAAAAAACAGACAAAAAAAAAAAAGACACAAAAAAAAAAAAAAAAAAAAAAAAAAAAAAAAAAAAAAAAGACAAAAAAAAAAACACCACCCCCCGCGCCGAGAAAAAAAAAAAAAAAGCACCACACAAAAAAAAAAAAAACAGGCAGGCAGACAAAGAGAGAGAGACAGACAGAGACAGAGAGACCTATTGACTGGCAGACAGATAAGAAGAACAACATATTCGCCTACAGTCAGACAGAGAGGCTGACAGGATGAAAGGCAGTCAAACAGACAGAGCGACAGACATGCTTAGAACTAGATAGACAGGAAGACTGCTTTACAGACCCGCAGAGTGACGGAAAATTGAGAAAATAGACAGACGGACGGGCAGAGAGAGAGAGAGACAGATAGGCAGACAGACAGGCAGACAAATAGGCAGACAAAAAGGCAGACAGACAGACACACAGGAAGAAAGGGAGCAACAGATAGGGAGAGGAAGAGATACAGACAAGCAGGCTGACATACAGACAGACATTCAGACAGACAGATATAGAGAGAGAGAGAGTGAGAGAGAAAGAAAAAGAGAGAAAAAGAGAGAGAGAGAGAGAGAGAGGGAGAGAGGGCGAGAACAAGAGAAAGAGAGAGAGAGAGAGAGAGAGAAAGAGAGAGAGCGAGAGAGACCTTAAGACAGATAAGAAAAGAGAGGCTGACAGGATGATAGGCAGTCAAACAGACAGAGAGACAGACATGCGTACAAATAGACAGACAGGACGAAAGCCTAACAAACCCCCAGACTGACGGAAAACTTGGTAAACAGACAGACAGACAGGCACACAGATTGACAAACAGAAAGACAGACAAATAGACAGGAAGGCAGACAAACAGGCAGACCGACCAGCAGACAGACAGACAGGTAGGAAAACAGGTAGACAGAAACGCAGACCCACAGTCTCGCAGACATACAGAAATACAGAAACACAGAAAGAGAGAGAGATACACAGACAGGCAGGAATTCCTGCAGACAGACACATCGGCAGAGACAGAAAGGCAGACATACAGAGAGAGAGAGATACAGAGAGATAGAGATACAGAAAGAGAGAGCGAAAAATATATAGCGAGGGAAAGAGATATAGAGAGAGAGGGAGAGAGAGAGAGAGAAAGAGAGCGAGTAAGAGAGAGATGCAGTAAGACAGAGTGAGAGAGCTAGAGACATATAGACTTGCAGACAGATAAGTAGAACAACATATTCACTGACAGACAGACAGAGAGGCTGACAGGATGATAGGCAGTCAAACAGACAGAGAGACAGACATGCGTAAAAATTGACGGACAGGAAGAAAGCCGTTCAGACCTACAGGCTGATGAAATCTTACGCAAACAGACAGACAGTCAGGCACACAGTTAGACAGACAGAAAGGCAGACAAATAAACAGAAGGACGGACAAGTTGACTCGCAGACAGTCAGTCTCACGGGCAGAGACAGACAGACAGTCAGGTTGGATAACAGGCTTACAGGCAGACAGACCCGCAGACTCACAGACCCACAGACGCGCAGACATACAGACACACAGGAAGAGAGAGAGAGAGCCAGTCAGGCAGACAGGTAGACAGGTAGACAGGTATACGTACAGCCTCGCAAACACGCACACCGGCAGAGACAGACGAGCAGATATACATACAGACAGATAGACAGGCACACAGATAGACAGACAGAAAGGTGACCAATAGACCGCAGAAAGGCAGACGCAAGGGCAGAGAGGGAGACACACAGGCAGACAGACAGAGAGAGCGAGAGAGAGAGAGAGAGAGAGACTCGCAGACATATAAGAAGAACATCCTATTCGCAGACAGACAGACAGAGAGGCTGACAGGATGATAGACAGTCAAACAGACAGAGAGGCAGACATGCGTAGAAATAGACAGACAGGCAGACAGCCTAACAGACCCGCAGACTGATGGAAAATTGGGAAAACAGACAGACAGACGGGCAGAGAGAGATAGAGAGGCAGATAGACAGGCAGACAGACAGGCAGACCGACCGGCTCGCAGACATACACAGACAGGAAGAGGGAGAGAGAGAGAGATACACAGATGGGCAGGAATACCAACAGCCTCGCAGACAGCCACAGCGGCAGAGACAGAAAGGCAGTCTTACAAACAGATAGGCTTACAGATTGTCAGACTGAAAAAGAGACAGACAGACAGTCATACAGACAGACAGTCATACAGACAGACATTTAGACAGATAGACATAGAAAGAGAGAGAGAGAGAGAGAGACAGAGGGAAAAAGAGGGAGAGAGAGAGAGAAAGAGAGAAGGAGAGAGAGAGAGCTAGAAAGAGAGATAAAGAGAGAGTAAGATAGAGAGGAAGAGACCTATTGACTCGCAGACAGATAAGTAGAACAACATATTTGCAGAAAGACACAGAGAGGCTGACAGGATGATAGGCAGTCAAACAGACAGGGAGACAGACATGCGTAGTAATAGACACACAGGAAGACAGCCTAACAGACCCGCAGACTAACGAAAAATTTGGAAAACAGACAGACAGACACACAGGAAGAGAGAGTGACACACAGACAGTCAGGCACACAGATAGGCAGGAATACCTGCAGCCTCGCAGACTGCCACACCGGTAGAGACAGACAGGCAGATATACAGACAGACAGACATGCAGACACATAGACAGGCAGACAGGCAGACTGTCAGACGCACGAGCAGAGAGAGAGAGAGGCAGACAGACAGATAGAAAAACAGGCAGACACACACGCAGACTTGCAGACAGACACACCGGCAGAGACAGATAGGCAGACATACAGATAGATAGGCATACATATTGTCAGACTTAAAAAGAGACAGACAGACCTTTAGACAGATAGACATAGAAAGAGAGAGAGAGAGAGAGAGCGAGATAGAGGGATGGAGATAGGGAGAGAGTAAGATAGCGAAAGATAGATAGAGAGAGAGAAGCAGAATAACAGGCAGACAGAAATGTAGATAGGCAGACAGACATACAGACCCACAGACTCACAGGAGGAGAGAGAGATATACACAGAGAGACAAATAGGCAGGAATATCTATAGCCTATCAGACAGAGCGAGAGAGGGAGAGAGACAGAGACAGATAGGTATAAAGAGAGACAGGCAGACAGGCCGGCAGACAGTCAGACAGATAGGTAGATATGCAGACAGACACGCTGACCCACAGACTAGCAAACATACAGACACACAGGAAGAGAAAGAGACACACAGACAGTCAGGCAGACAGATAGACAGGAATACCAACAGCCTCGTAGACAGACACACCGGCAGAGAAAGACAGGCAGATATACACACAGACAGACATGCAGACAGAGAGACAGCTGGATGCTGAGAAAGACAGACGCACGGGCAGAAAGAGAGAGGCAGACAAGCTGACAGACAGACAGATAGGAAAACAGCCAGACAGACATGCAGAGGAACAGACAGAGAAACAGACATGCGTAGAAATAGACAGATAGGAAGACAGCCTTCCAGACCCGCAGACTTACGGGCAGGGAGAGAGACAGACAGACAGGCAGAAAAACAGGCAGACAGACCGGCAGATAGGTAGGCAGACAGACATACAGACACACAGAAACAGAGAGAGAGAGAAAGATTAAAATAAAAAGAGAGAGAGACCTATTGACTCGCAGACAGATAAGTAGAACAACATATTCGCAGACAGACACAGAGAGGCTGACAGGATGACAGGCAGTCAAACAGACAGAGGGACATACATGCGTAGAAATAGACAGACTGAAAGACAGCCTTACAGACCCGCAGGCTGACGAAAAATTAGGAAAACAGACAAATAGACGGGTAGAGTCTCTCTAGTTAGACAGACCGGCAGACAGATAGGTAGATAGGCAGACAGACACGCAGATCCACAGACACACAGGAAGAGAGAGAAAAATACACAGACAGGTAGGTAAACAGGTAAACATGCAGTCAGACAGACAGGCACACAGAAAGACAGACAGAGGGGCAGACAAATAAACAGAAGGGCAGACAAATTAACTCGCAGACAATCAGGCAGACAGACAGGCAGACTGACCGGCCCCCAGACATACACACCCAGGAAGAGAGAGAGAGAGAGACATACACAGACAGGCAGGAATACCTACAGCCTCGCAGACAGACAGACCGGCAGAGACAAACAGGCAGTCATACAGACATTCAGACAGATAGACATATAAAGAGAGAGAGAGAGAGAGAGAGAGGTGAGAAAAAGAGTAAGAGAGAGAGAGATAGAGAGAGAGACAGACAAACAGGCAGACAGACAGACAGATAGGTATATATGCAGTCAGACACGCAGACATACAGACACTTCGGAAGATAGAGTGAGAGAGGGAGAGAGAGTAAGTTAGAGAGAGAGAGAGAGAGAGAGAGAGAGAGAGAGGGAGAGAGACCTATTGACTCGCAGAGAAACAGGCTGCCAGACCGGCAGACATATAGGTAGATAGGCAGACAGACATACAGACCCACAGACTCACAGACATACAGACACACAGGAAGAGAGAGAGAGATACACCGACAGACAGGCAAGGAGGAATACCTACAGCCTCTCAGACAGAGAGAGACAGACAAACAAGCAGATATATAGATATACAGACAGGCAGACATACAGATATGCAGACAGACGGAGAGAGAGAGAGAGCGAGAGAGAGTGAGAGAAAGTAAGATAGAGAGAGAGGGACCTATTGACTCGCAGACAGATAAATATAACAACATATTCGCAGTTAATTATATATATATATTTATGTTATATATATATATATATATATTATATATATATATATATATATATATATATTGCAAGGATTGCCGTGTCGTCAGCAAACGTGTGCTTGCATTTGCTGTGGGCATGTCATGTGTAAACAGGCTATATAACGTGGGACCCAAAACGCTGCCTTGTGGAACAACCGCTTTTATGCGTTTGGTTTAAGAGGCTACTCCATCCTGCACCACTTAAAAGGTTCTCTCAGTTAGGAAGCTCGCAATGGTGCTACCGTGCGTCCCTACAGGACGAGCCAGATGTGGTGATGTAGTGCTGGCAAAGCAGGATTAAGCACACTACCATCTGCACACAGTGACCTCCAGCGACACACAGCTGGCTGCTATCATCGTGGAGACTCCCTTGTGCGAAATCCTCGTTGCGTCAGCATACCTACCACCAAACATCCCCTGGAACCGAGCGGAATTTGATTCTCTGTTTGGTCAGCTTGGCCCCGAATTCATCGTTGGAGGCGACTTCAACGCTAAGCACAGACTGTGGGGAAACTACAGAGCTGACAGCAGAGGCAGTGTGCTCCATGAGGCGCTCACACCCTGCTCAGCACAGGTACTGGCCACCGGTAGACCTACCCACTTTCCGTACAACCGGCAAAGTACGCCTTCCTGTATTGACTTTATTATATTCAAGGGCATCCCCAACAGCGTACTATCGGTTCGCGAAGAGTACGATCTATCTTCCGACCATCTGCCACTCCTCACAACGATCAACACGGCTGCACAAATGATCCCAAAAAAGCGCAGGCTTGTCTTCCCAGGGTCGGACATCCAACAATTTAAGGCCGAACTAAATAGCTTGATCAACCTAAACACACAGATTCTGTCAGTTGAGGACGTCGACGCTGCAGTACAAACCCTGTTGGACCAAGTACATGCCGCAGCCGCCAACGCTGCGCCCGCACATATCTACTCAGCCCCTACAAGACAGCGCCCAAGCACGTTTTCCCCCATCTTGGAAGGTCTTCTCGCCCTAAAAAAGCGACTAAGGAGGGAGTATGTCCGTACCCAGGACTCCACGATTGACAGGATCTATCGTCGTATTGCTAACAGGGTCAGGAAGGAGCTGATTATCTTTAAAAGAAATGCCACAGACACCATGCTGGAGGAAGCAACGGCAGACGAGAGCTCCAAATTCGCGCTGTGGACACTTAACATTCGATACAAGTGGCAAGCTGCGCCAAAGTTCCCCGTTCGACATCCCGATGGCACCTGGGCCAGAGCACCAATGGACAGAGCCGAAGCCTTCGCCTGCAACCTGGAGGAGCGCTTCAAGCCGTTTGAGACCGCATCGCATGGAATGAAGCGAGTCACGCTAATCCTGGAGGCGCCACTCCAAATGTCACTTCCTATATCGCCAATCACCTTCCAAGAAGTAGAGCAGAAGATGAAGAGATTAAAAAGCAGCAAAGCCCCTGGGGAAGATCAGTTGGACAACCAGACAATCAAGCTACTGCCATACAAGGCGGTGCTTTTTCTCGTCGCCATTTTTAATGCAGCTCTTCGGTAGGTTACTTTCCAGTGGATTGGAAGAAGGCACATATAATCATGTTGCACAAGGGCGGAAAGCCCCCAAATCAACTGGGATCCTATCACCCCATCAGCCTCCTGCCTGCCTTTGGTAAGATTCTGGAAAGGTGCATCCTTAGAAGGGTCCTGGATACCCCGGAAATAAAACGCTTGATCCCGAAGTTCCAGTTTGGGTTTTGACTCAAACACAGTATCCCTGAGCAACTCCATTGGGTCACAAATTTTATTTTGGACGGCTTTCACAGGAAAGAGTATGTGGTGGCAGCATACCTCGACATCCAACAAGCCTTCGACCGGGTGTGCCACGCAGGACTCCTCTCCAAGATAAAGGACAAATTAAACCCTCAGCTATTTAGCACCATTGCGAGCTTCCTAACTGAGAGAACCTTTTAAGTGGTGCAGGATGGAGTAGCCTCTTAAACCAAACGCATAAAAGCGGGTGTTCCACAAGGCAGCGTTTTGGGTCCCACGTTATATAGCCTGTTTACACATGACATGCCCACAGCAAATGCAAGCACACGTTTGCTGACGACACGGCAATCCTTGCAATATATATATATATATACAAACTGGAACTTCGGGATCAAGCGTTTTATTTCCGGGGTATCCAGGACCCTTCTAAGGATGCACCTTTCCAAAATCTTACCAAAGGCAGGCAGGAGGCTGATGGGGTGATAGGATCCCAGTTGATTTGGGGGCTTTCCGCCCTTGTGCAACATGATTATATGTGCCTTCTTCCAATCCACTGGAAAGTAACCTACCGAAGAGCTGCATTAAAAATGGCGACGAGAAAAAGCACCGCCTTGTATGGCAGTAGCTTGATTGTCTGGTTGTCCAACCGATCCTCCCCAGGGGCTTTGCTGCTTTTTAATCTCTTCATCTTCTGCTCTACTTCTTGGAAGGTGATTGGCGATATAGGAAGTGACATTTGGAGTGGCGCCTCCAGGATTAGCGTGACTCGCTTCATTCCATGCGATGCGGTCTCAAACGGCTTGAAGCGCTCCTCCAGGTTGCAGGCGAAGGCTTCGGCTCTGTCCATTGGTGCTCTGGCCCAGGTGCCATCGGGATGTCGAACGGGGAACTTTGGCGCAGCTTGCCACTTGTATCGAATGGTAAGTGTCCACAGCGCGAATTTGGAGCTCTCGTCTGCCGTTGCTTCCTCCAGCATGGTGTCTGTGGCATTTCTTTTCAAGATAATCAGCTCCTTCCTGACCCTGTTAGCAATACGACGATAGATCCTGTCAATCGTGGAGTCCTGGGTACGGACATACTCCCTCCTTAGTCGCTTTTTTAGGGCGAGAAGACCTTCCAAGATGGGGGAAAACGTGCTTGGGCGCTGACTTGTAGGGGCTGAGTAGATATGTGCGGGCGCAGCGTTGGCGGCTGCGGCATGTACTTGGTCCAACAGGGTTTGTACTGCAGCGTCGACGTCCTCAACTGACAGAATCTGCGTGTTTAGGTTGATCAAGCTATTTAGTTCGGCCTTAAATTGTTGGATGTCCGACCCTGGGAAGACAAGCCTGCGCTTTTTTGGGATCATTTGTGCAGCCGTGTTGATCGTTGTGAGGAGTGGCAGATGGTCGGAAGATAGATCGTACTCTTCGCGAACCGATAGTACGCTGTTGGGGATGCCCTTGAATATAATAAAGTCAATACAGGAAGGCGTACTTTGCCGGTTGTACGGAAAGTGGGTAGGTCTACCGGTGGCCAGTACCTGGGCTGAGCAGGGTGTGAGCGCCTCATGGAGCGCAGTGCCTCTGCTGTCAGCTCTGTAGTTTCCCCACAGTCTGTGCTTAGCGTTGAAGTCGCCTCCAACGATGAATTCGGGCCAAGCTGGCCAAACAGAGAATCAAATTCCGCTCGGTTCCAGGGGATGTTTGGTGGTAGGTATGCTGACGCAACGAGGATTTCGCACAAGGGAGTCTCCACGATGATAGCAGCCAGCTGTGTGTCGCTGGAGGTCACTGTGTGCAGATGGTAGTGTGCTAAATCCTGCTTTGCCAGCACTACAGCACCACCTCTGGCTCGTCCTGTAGGGTGATCCGCACGGTAGCAGACGTACCCCTCTATTGTTAGGTACAAGTTTGTGTGCAGATGTGTTTCTGAGATGAGCATGATGTCTACATCATGCTTTTTCAGAAAAAGCTTGAGCTCGTTAGCATTTTTGAGGATGCCACGAGCGTTCCACGATCCGAGACGTAACTGGGTAGCCATTATTTGCGGCTTATTGGGAAACTAAGCTGCGGAGAACCTTGCGCATCCTTTAGCTCTTTAATGCTAACCAGAATGGTTGCAACTGCGGCATTTAGTTCTGCAATGGACTGCTGGAGGTTTTGAAGGATGCTTCCAAGGGACGCGTCTTGCTCCTGAGGTCCTTGCAGTGGTTGTTGGAGTTGCATTGGATTGATGGTGGGCTGAAGAGTGCGCGCTGGGGGCTGGCGGACTTGAACATGATGACATGGCCGTAGCGCATCAGAATACGACAGGCCCTGTTGCACAATTCGTGAAGGTAAGAACTGCTGAGTGGTTCTTCGTGTATTTTGAGGATGGCTATGTCGTGTAGGAGGGGGGACATTGATGGCCGGCTGCCTGGCATTTAGTCTCACCTGATAGCTTTTGCATCCTTTATTGGAAGCAGCATGGTTTCCCTCGCAGTTGGAGCATCGCAGGTCTGCCATTGTTTTGGCCTGGCACTGCTCAGAGTTTGTCCAATGGGACTAACCGCACCTACCACACTTGGGCTGTTTGAGACAGTAGTTTTTGGTGTGTTCGAGCTCGAAGCAGCGGAAACACTGCCTTATACTATTGTTCTTCCTCGGAAGCCCAATAGTGACCCGTTGGCGGCCAACCATATTCTGAGACTGCTTGAGATCGACGTACCAGGAGTTGCGACTTGGAAAGTCGTTGGTGGAGTCTGCACTGGCATCACTTGTTGGCTGTCAGGCGCCCGGGTTGTATAGGCTCGTCGCAGTATGGCCGTGCGATGTCAAGGCAGTTTTAATCTGGCTTTTGGGAGTAGAAGTGGCCAGATTTTTAACCACAACGCGGTATGGTCTGTCTTCCTTTAGGCAGAAGTGGGTAAATTGCACTCTCACTTCAGTAGGCTTGCGGACAATTGCTCTATGGGTGTCGGCATCTTTGGCGTAAATTCTTAGATAGCCAGAGGGAGAGACCTTGAATTCATAGGCGTCTGGGCCCACTGCCTGATCTATGGTTCGCTCCATTGCGACAATATCGCAGACTCCAGGGACTGTTATCGTTGTTGGTCTGTGACTGGAGGCGCTTCGTCGGCAGTGTCCATATCGCCGTCATCGATTACAGAGGCGCCTTCCTGAGGCTCAAGGGGGAAATATCTGTTGCTACTTGCCGAAGAGGTACTGGGAGTTGCAGGCTTAGCTCCAGCGCGGCTGGTGTTGCGGTTATTGAGTTGCTTCCCTTTTTTTACGCCTTCGGATAACAATGTAGTCCCACGCCGTTTTTTTGCGGCAACCGTTTGCCAATCTACCAGTGGCTCTTCGAAGGCTGGCGTAGCACCTGCGTTCTTTATAGGAGGAGGGGTTTGTGACACAAGAAGCAGCTGCCTGGGTGCCAGAAGGGGTGGACTGCTAGATCGGATTGGCGGTTTTGGGTGGGTCCCGATGGGTTCTAAAGCGGCGCGGCTTGTGCCTGTTGAGGCAGATGTGCTGCAGCCGCTGCTGGATGACGCTGTGGTTGTAGTTGTTGTTGCTGTCGTTGTGCTGACAGTGCCGTGCTGTTGCGGTTGCCAAGTCGAGCATTGCTGGGTACCGGCTGACAGCGAGGTGGAGGCGCCGTTCCGGTTGGCACTACTGGCGAGCATGTTGTTGTAGTACTGGTAAAAATCTTCCAGTGGCCTGCTTCCATCGAGGCGTTCGACATTATCGGATATATTTGTAGGGGATATTACTGAGCTGTTCGGCAGCGGGTAGATTTGCGAATGAATTTGTTCGTTATTTTAAGGTCGGTTGTTTGCAGCCATTGTTCTTTACTTGGTTATAATTTTTCCCAGCAGGGAGAAAAAAAAATAAAAACAAAACAAAACAAAACAAGTTTTTTTCACTTAATTACAAAAATAACCCGTATTTTTGTAACAAGTGATTGACCACAAACTGTGACTTTAGGGTCAGCACTGTCACTGCAGTGACTGTTTTGTCAGCACTATCAGTGCAGCTGCCAGTGAGCTTTGGCGAAAGCTCTCTCGCGAAAACTTTGCTGCACTCGCGCACACACACACGCACTTGAAATGCGATCAGCTGAGCGCAGCTTAAGTTTTGCAAGAACTTGTTCTCACGCACTGCACGCGGTAATTTTTTGTTAAAATATTGTTAATTTGTATAACACTCCGGCTGCCAGAGGAAGCACTTGCGTATAGTTACCACTATAAGCGGGATTTGTATGGATTGCCCTGGGGTGGGCTTTATACAGTGTCACTGTCACTTTCTTTGTTTATGCCTGCTGCCAGCGGTGCACTAGCGCGCACACACACACGAGACTGCAATTTTCACGTCCGATCTCCAGAGAAACACAAACGTAAGTGAGACACAGAGACGCTGACAGGATGATAGGCAGTCAAACAGACAGAGAGACAGACATGCGTAGAAAGAGACAGACAGAAAGACAGCCTTACAGACCCGCAGACAGACAGACATATAAGTATATATGCAGACAGGCACGCAGACATGCAGACACACAGGAAGAGAGAGTGACACACAGACATTCAGGTAGAAAGATGGGCAGGAATACCTACAGACAGACAGACATGCAGACAGTGAGACAGGCAGACGGGCATACAGACAGTCAGGCACACAGATAGACAGACAGAAAGGTAGGCAAATGAACTCGCAGACAGTCAGACGTACGGGCAGAGACAGAGGCAGATAGGCAGGCAAATAAGCAAATCGACAGGCAGACAGATAGGAAAACAGGCAGACAGTCATGCATCTATGAATCTGCATGTCTGTCTGCCTGTTTTCCTATCTGTCGGAAGAGAGATAGAGATACACAGACAGGCAGGTAAACAGGTAAACAGACAGACAGACAGGCACACAGAAAGACAGACAGGAGGGCAGACAAATAGACAGAAAGGCAGATAAATTCACTCGCAGACAGTCAGGCGTACGGGCAGAGACAGAGAGAGATAGACAGGCAGGCAGACAGACAGGCAGACATATACACACAGGAAGAGAAAGAGAGAGAAATACAGATAGGCAGGAATACCTACAGCCTCGCAGACAGACACACCGGCAGAGAGAGAGAGAGAGAGAGAGAGAGAGAGAGTGAGTAAGATAGAGAGGGAGATGGAGAGGGAGAGACCTATTGACTCGCAGACAGATAAGTAGAACAACATATTCGCAGACAGACACAGAGAGGCTGACAGGATGATAGGCAGTCAAACAGACAGACGTGCGTAGAAATAGCTGGACAGAAAGACAGCCTTAAAGACCCGCAGACTGACGGAAAATAAGGAAAACAGACAGACGGGCAGAGAGAGACAGACAGGCAGACAAACAGGCAGACAGACCGACAGACAGATAGGTAGATAGGCAGACAGACAAGCAGACCCACAGACATACCGAGCCACAGGAAGACAAAGAGAGAGAGACAGATAAAGAGAGAGAGAGAGAGAGAGAAAGAGAGAGACCTATTGACTCGCAGACAGATAAGTAGAACAACATATTCGCAGACAGACACAGAGAGGCTGACAGGATGATAGGCAGTCAAACAGACAGAGAGACAGACGTGCGTAGAAATAGCTGGACAGAAAGACAGCCTTAAAGACCCGCAGACTGACGGAAAATAAGGAAAACAGACAGACGGGCAGAGAGAGACAGACAGGCAGACAAACAGGCAGACAGACCGACAGACAGATAGGTAGATAGGCTGACAGACAAGCAGACCCACAGACATACCGAGCCACAGGAAGACAAAGAGAGAGAGACAGATAAAGAGAGAGAGAGAGAGAGAGAAAGAGAGAGACCTATTGACTCGCAGACAGATAAGTAGAACAACATATTCGCCGACAGACACAGAGAGGCTGACAGGATGATAGACAGTTAAACAGACAGAGAGACAGACATGCGTAGAAATAGGCAGACAGGAAGCAGCCTAACAGACCCGCAGACTGACGAAAAATAAGGAAAACAGACAGACAGACGGGTAGCGAGAGAGAGGCAGACAGGCAGAAAGGCAGACAAACAGGCAGGCAGGCCGGCAGACAGATAGGTGGATAGGTGTTTATTTATTTATATGTGGTCGACAAAACGAGTGTCTTCCAATTATTCAACACATTATAAATACAATTAGAAAAATGAAATGCTAAAAGCCTAGATAGAGAACACAAATTTCAAATAGCATCACCGACCGATGGAGGTTTTTATTCGCCAGTCCGGCCAGCTGTGCCCCTTTTCACAGCTAATTTTGTCAGTGAAGCTATTAGAGCCTACATCTAAAAAGAAGGGTGTAAGTAGGAAAAAGTGTTCTTACGTAAAATTAAAAATAATGATAATTTGCTATATTATTTAAGAATATACCATAAAAAGAAATTAAGAAGATTTTTAATAAAGTAAAGAACTGTATGCTAGATATACAGAGTGTTAAGTGGATAGGATAAAGAGATAGTATTGGGAAAGTAATGGGAAATCGGCAAGCAATGCCCCTGCTCATAGCTGGAAATGGCAAGTGACTTCCCGAAGGTATCCTGAAAGCAACGATTTTATTAGGGGTAGAGAAAGTTCGGTAGAGAAAACGTGATGCAAACTATTGTAATTTTTACATAGCACGCGAAAAGAATTGTGCATAGCGTAGTCTGCTGTGCACGTCGATAGGAATAAGGGGCGGTAATTTCTGGTTGGTCTAGCCGGAACAGAGAATTTAAGACGCCCTAGCAGAAAAGGAGAATCTATATCGCCAACAACCAACTTATGTAGAAAGACAACACCGAGAATTGTCCTACGGTTGGTTAACGACGGAAGATTAAGAAGAAGCAGCCTGCTGGAATAGGATGGCAACTGAAGATTAGGGTCCCAATTTAAAGCTCGTAAGGCAAAAAGCAGAAATTGCTTCTAAACAGATTCAATACGATCCTGGCGATTGTTATACTGCGGAGACCAGACGCAAGAGCAGTATTCAAGGATAGGGCGAACAAGAGAGATGTACAGAAGTTTCGTTATAAAAGGATCGTTAAACTCTTTCGACCATCGTTTAATGAATCCAAGTACACCTTTTGCCTCATTAACGATGGTATCTATGTGAAGATTGAAACAGAGTTTAGAATCAAAAAGAACGCCTAGATCCTTAACTGTTAGTATACGTTGCAATGGGGTATTGTCGATTGTATAACTGACAAGATAAGGTGTAGTACGATTAAATGTCATAAACATACACTTTGAACAATTCAGATGCAATTGATTGGCCGAGCACCAAAGTTGCATAGCGTTCAAATCGTCTTAAAGACGAGAATAATGTAGGGGATTGGTGTATGATAGAATAAGTTTCACGTCGTCCGCATACATGAGTACTCGGGCATGGGATATAACAGAGGGGAGATCATTTATAAAAAGAGTAAAGAGAAAAGGTCCAAGATGGCTACCTTGAGGAACACCAGAAGTAACGTGAACCTGTTTAGAGGTAGTCAGCCTCAGCATCACTCTTTGGGTCCTACCTTTTAAACTAATCCAAAGCAAAAGAGGCGGAGGGAAACCTATTCGGTCAAGTTTAAAAAGTAAAATGTCATGGTGCACGGAGTCAAACGCCTTACTGAAGTCAGTGTAAATGACATCAGTTTGCATTTCCGAAAGGAAAGCATAATTTACCAAGGAAGTAAACTCAAGCAGATTGGTCGTAGTAGACCGATTCTTTACGAATCCATGTTGAACAGGGGAAACAACTGATATGCAGAAATGCAGCAAATTCGAAGTGATAATTTTTTCAAATAATTTAGGAATAGCGGACTGTTTTGTAATGCCCCTGTAATTTAGTATATCAGACTTTCAACCTTTCTTGTGGAGAGGAATGATATAAGATTCTTTCCAAAAAGATGGAAAGACAGAAGATTCAAGGGATCTATTAAAAAAAAAAAGACAGACACGCGGACCCACAGACTCACAGACATACAAACACACAAGAAGTGAGAGAGATAAACAGAGAGACAGATAGGCAGGAATACCTATAGCCTCTCAGACAGAGAGAGAGAGAGAGAGGAAGAGAGACAGAGACAGACAAAAAGGCAGACAGACCGGCAGCAAGACAAACATATAGGTATATATGCAGACAGACACGCAGACATACAGACACACAGGAAGAGAGAACGACACACAGACAGTCAGGCAGACAGATAGGCAGGAATACCTGCAGCAGACTGCCAAACCGGTAGAGACAGACAGGCAGATATACTGACAGACAGACATGCAGGCACAGAGACAGGCAGACGAGCAGACTGTTAGACGCACGGGCAGAGAGAGAGAGAGAGCAGACCGACAGATAGAAAAACAGGCAGACACACACGCAGACCCACAGACTCGCAGACAGTCACACCGGCAGAGATAGACAGGTAGGCATACAAATTGTCAGACGGCATACATATTGTCAGACGGAAAAAGAGACAGACAGACAGGCATAAAGACAGACCTTCAGACAGATAAACATAGAAAGAGAGAGAAAGAGAGCGAGATAGAGAGATGGAGATAGAGATAGAGAGAGAGAGTAAGATAGCGAGAGACAGATAGAGAGAGAGAGATACTCGCAGAATAACAGGCAGACAGAAATGTAGATAGGCAGACAGAACTACAGACCCACAGACTCACAGACATATTAACACACTGGAAGATACAGAGAGAGAGAGAGAGAGAGCGACAGATAAAGAGAGAGAGAGAGACCTATTGACTCGCAGACAGATAAGTAGAACAACATATTCGCAGTCGGACACAGAGAGGCTGACAGGATGGCAGTCAAGCAGACAGAGAGAAGGCATGCGTAGAAAGAGACATACAGGAAGACAGCCTTACAGACCCGCAGACTGACGAAAAATAAGGAAAACAGACAGACAGACGGGTAGCGAGAGAGAGGCAGACAGGCAGAAAGGCAGACAAACAGGCAGGCAGGCCGGCAGACAGATAGGTGGATAGGTGTTTATTTATTTATATGTGGTCGACAAAACGAGTGTCTTCCAATTATTCAACACATTATAAATACAATTAGAAAAATGAAATGCTAAAAGCCTAGATAGAGAACACAAATTTCAAATAGCATCACCGACCGATGGAGGTTTTTATTCGCCAGTCCGGCCAGCTGTGCCCCTTTTCACAGCTAATTTTGTCAGTGAAGCTATTAGAGCCTACATCTAAAAAGAAGGGTGTAAGTAGGAAAAAGTGTTCTTACGTAAAATTAAAAATAATGATAATTTGCTATATTATTTAAGAATATACCATAAAAAGAAATTAAGAAGATTTTTAATAAAGTAAAGAACTGTATGCTAGATATACAGAGTGTTAAGTGGATAGGATAAAGAGATAGTATTGGGAAAGTAATGGGAAATCACCGACCCGGTGGGGACAAATTAATAGCCTGTCCGGCAAGCAATGCCCCTGCTCATAGCTGGAAATGGCAAGTGACTTCCCGAAGGTATCCTGAAAGCAACGATTTTATTAGGGGTAGAGAAAGTTCGGTAGAGAAAACGTGATGCAAACTATTGTAATTTTTACATAGCACGCGAAAAGAATTGTGCATAGCGTAGTCTGCTGTGCACGTCGATAGGAATAAGGGGCGGTAATTTCTGGTTGGTCTAGCCGGAACAGAGAATTTAAGACGCCCTAGCAGAAAAGGAGAATCTATATCGCCAACAACCAACTTATGTAGAAAGACAACACCGAGAATTGTCCTACGGTTGGTTAACGACGGAAGATTAAGAAGAAGCAGCCTGCTGGAATAGGATGGCAACTGAAGATTAGGGTCCCAATTTAAAGCTCGTAAGGCAAAAAGCAGAAATTGCTTCTAAACAGATTCAATACGATCCTGGCTATTGTTATACTGCGGAGACCAGACGCAAGAGCAGTATTCAAGGATAGGGCGAACAAGAGAGATGTACAGAAGTTTCGTTATAAAAGGATCGTTAAACTCTTTCGACCATCGTTTAATGAATCCAAGTACACCTTTTGCCTCATTAACGATGGTATCTATGTGAAGATTGAAACAGAGTTTAGAATCAAAAAGAACGCCTAGATCCTTAACTGTTAGTATACGTTGCAATGGGGTATTGTCGATTGTATAACTGACAAGATAAGGTGTAGTACGATTAAATGTCATAAACATACACTTTGAACAATTCAGATGCAATTGATTGGCCGAGCACCAAAGTTGCATAGCGTTCAAATCGTCTTGAAGACGAGAATAATGTAGGGGATTGGTGTATGATAGAATAAGTTTCACGTCGTCCGCATACATGAGTACTCGGGCATGGGATATAACAGAAAAGGAGATCATTTATAAAAAGAGTAAAGAGAAAAGGTCCAATATGGCTACCTTGAGGAACACCAGAAGTAACGTGAACCTGTTTAGAGGTAGTCAGCCTCAGCATCACTCTTTGGGTCCTACCTTTTAAACTAATCCAAAGCAAAAGAGGCGGAGGAAAACCTATTCGGTCAAGTTTAAAAAGTAAAATGTCATGGTGCACGGAGTCAAACGCCTTACTGAAGTCAGTGTAAATGACATCAGTTTGCATTTCCGAAAGGAAAGCATAATTTACCAAGGAAGTAAACTCAAGCAGATTGGTCGTAGTAGACCGATTCTTTACGAATCCATGTTGAACAGGGGAAACAACTGATATGCAGAAATGCAGCAAATTCGAAGTGATAATTTTTTCAAATAATTTAGGAATAGCGGACTGTTTTGTAATGCCCCTGTAATTTAGTATATCAGACTTTCAACCTTTCTTGTGGAGAGGAATGATATAAGATTCTTTCCAAAAAGATGGAAAGACAGAAGATTCAAGGGATCTATTAAAAAAAAAAAAAGACAGACACGCGGACCCACAGACTCACAGACATACAAACACACAAGAAGTGAGAGAGATAAACAGAGAAAGACAGACAGACAGACAGATAGGCAGGAATACCTATAGCCTCTCAGACAGAGAGAGAGAGAGAGGAAGAGAGACAGAGACAGACAAAAAGGCAGACAGACCGGCAGCAAGACAAACATATAGGTATATATGCAGACAGACACGCAGACATACAGACACACAGGAAGAGAGAACGACACACAGACAGTCAGGCAGACAGATAGGCAGGAATACCTGCAGCAGACTGCCACACCGGTAGAGACAGACAGGCAGATATACTGACAGACAGACATGCAGGCACAGAGACAGGCAGACGGGCAGACTGTTAGACGCACGGGCAGAGAGAGAGAGAGAGGCAGACCGACAGATAGAAAAACAGGCAGACACACACGCAGACCCACAGACTCGCAGACAGTCACACCGGCAGAGATAGACAGGTAGGCATACAAATTGTCAGACGGCATACATATTGTCAGACGGAAAAAGAGACAGACAGACAGGCATAAAGACAGACCTTCAGACAGATAAACATAGAAAGAGAGAGAAAGAGAGCGAGATAGAGAGATGGAGATAGAGATAGAGAGAGAGAGTAAGATAGCGAGAGACAGATAGAGAGAGAGAGATACTCGCAGAATAACAGGCAGACAGAAATGTAGATAGGCAGACAGAACTACAGACCCACAGACTCACAGACAATTAACACACTGGAAGAACAGAGAGAGAGAGAGAGAGAGCGACAGATAAAGAGAGAGAGAGAGACCTATTGACTCGCAGACAGATAAGTAGAACAACATATTCGCAGACGGACACAGAGAGGCTGACAGGATGGCAGTCAAGCAGACAGAGAGAAGGCAGCGTAGAAAGAGACAACAGGAAGACAGCCTTACAGACCCGCAGACTGATGAAAAATTAGGAAAACAGACAGACAGACGGGCAGAAAGAGAGAGAGAGAGACAGACAGGCAGACAAACAGGCAGACAGGCTGGTAGACAATAGGTGGATAGGCAGAGAGACACCAACCCCCAGACTCACAACAACAGACACACAGGAAAGAAGAGAGAGAGATAAACAGAGGGACAGACAGACAGAAGGCAGGAAATTTAAGCCTCTCAGACAGAGAGAGAGAGAGGGAGAGAGACAGAGACAGAAGGGAAGAGGGAGACAGACAAATAGGCAGACAACCGGCAGAAAGACAAACATATATGCAGACAGACTTGCAGACAACAGACACACAGGAAAAGAGTGACACACAGAAGCAGGCAGACAATAGGCAGGAAACCTGCAGCCTCGCAGACTGCCACACCGGAAGACAACAGGCAAATACGACAGACAGACATGCAGACACAAGACAGGCAACGCAGACTAAACCACGGGCAGAGAGAGAAGACAGACCGACAGAAGAAAAACAGCAGACACACACGCAACCCACAGACTCGCAACAGACACACCGCAGAAAGACAGCAGACAACAGACAGAAGCATACAATGTCAGACGAAAAAGAACAAAACAGGCAAAGCAGACCTTCAGACAGATGGACAAGAAAGAGAGAGAAAGAGAGCGAGATAGAGAAAGGAGAAGAGAGAGAGAGAGAGAGTAAATAGCGAGAGACAGAAGAAGAGAACTCCAAATCACACGACAGAAGTAGAAGGCAGACAGATCTACAACCCACAGACTCACAAAAACACACGGAAGAGACAGAGAGAGAGAGAGAGAGAGAGAGAGAGAGCGACAGAAAAGAGAGAGAGAGAGACCTATTACTCGCAGACAGATAAGTAGAGCAACATATTCGCAGACAACACAGAAGGCTGACATGATGATAGACAGTCAAACACACAGAGAGACAGACATGCGTAGAAATAGACAGACAGGAAGACAGCCTTACAGACCCGCAGAATGACGGAAAATAAGGAAAACAGACAGACAGAAGGGCAGAGAGAGGGAGACAGACAGGCAGACAAACAGGCAGACAGACCGGAAGACACATAGGTAGATAGGCAGACAGACATGCAGACCCGCAGACATGCAGACACACAGGAAGAGAGCGAGAGAGCGAAAGATAAAGAGAGAGAGACCTATTGACTCGCAGACAGATAAGTAGAACAACAAATTCGCAGACAGACACAGAGAGGCTAATAGGATGAAAGGCAGTCAAACAGACAGAGAGACAGATATGCGTAGAAATAGACATACAGGAAGACAGCCTTACAGACCCGCAGACTGATGAAAAATTAGGAAAACAGACAGACAGGAGGGCAGAGAGTGAGAGAGAGAGACGGGCAGGCAGACTGGCAGACAAACAGGCAGATGGGCTGGTAGACAGATAGGTGGATAGGCAGACAGACACGCAGACCCACAGACATACAGACACACAGGAAAGAGAGAGAGAGAGAGAGAGAGAGAGAGAGAGAGAGATAAACAGAGGGACAGACAGACAGATAGGCAGGAATACTTAAAGCCTCTCAGACAGACAGAGAGAGAAAGAGGGAGAGAGACAGAGACAGATAGGGATAGAGAGAGACAGACAAATTGGCAGACAGACCGGCAGAAAGACAAACATAATGCAGACAACTCGCAGACATACAGACACACAGGAAGAGAGAGTGACACACAACATCAGGCAGACAGATAGGCAGGAATACCTGCAGCCTCGCAGACTGCCACACCGGTAGAGACAGACAGGCAATAACTGACAGACAGACATGCAGACACAGAGACAGGCAGACGGGCAGACTGTTAGACGCACGGGCAGAGAGAGAGAGAGAGAGAGAGAGGCAGACAGACAGATAGAAAAACAGGCAGACACACACGCAGACCCACAGACTCGCAGACAGACACACCGGCAGAGATAGACAGGCAGACATACAGACAGATAGGCATACATATTGTCAGACGGAAAAAGAGACAGACAGACAGGCATAAAGACAGACCTTCAGACAGAAAGACATAGAAAGAGAGAGAGAGAGAGAGCGAAATAGAGGGATGGAGATAGGGAGAGAGTAAGATAGCGAGAGACAGATAGAGAGAGAGAGACTCGCAGAATAACAGGCATACAGAAATGTAGATAGGCAGACAGACATACAGACCCACAGACTCACAGACATATAAACACACAGGAAGAGAGAGAGAGAGAGAGAGAGAGAGAGAAAGTAAGATAGAGAGAGAAAGAGACCTATTGACTCGCAGACAGATAAGAAGAACAACATATTCGCAGACAGACACAGAGAGGCTGACA